>JAOTRH010445339.1:0-31805 GCA_034768845.1 Heliamphora exappendiculata
AAATTTTATTTGAGAGAAAGTTTCTCTTTTAGTTCTTGAGTGAACTAAAGGACTTATCAAGGTTTCTTCCTTGTGGTATCCTAACTTCAATCTTGGTTCTTAAAACAAGAGTTCAACGGGTCAAGACTTGTTCTTTGACTTGATTTTGACGTTCTTGGGTTTAGTTCAAATTGTTCGTGGGTTCAAGGGAATTCAAATCCTTGCGGGTTCACATTAATCTAAAAAAGTCATTCATGAACCACCAGTAAGAGAACCAAAAAAACTACGGATGTCAAAGACATTTTTTGGCCAATCCCAATTCATTACTGCATCTGTTTTTGAAGAATTCACTAATACCATGTCTTTTCGACACCACGTGTTCAAGAAATCTGACCTCGGACATCATAAATTCACACTTCTCAAACTTTGCATACTAGTGATGGTCTCTTAGAATCCATAGAATAATACGCAGGTGTTTTTCATGCATCTCCTTCGTGGATGAATAGATAAGAATATCATCTACGAACACAACCACAAAGCTATCCAAATATGGATGGAAAATACGGTTCATCCAATCTATAAACGTCATAGGAGTGTTCGTCAAACTGAACAACATAACCAAAAACTCATAGTGACCATAACGAGTCCGAAAGGTGGTCTTCGCTATGTCTTTGTCCCTAGTCCTCAACTGGTGGTACCCTGATCTCAAGTTAATCTTCGAGAAGCAACTCAACCCCTTCAACTGATCAAACAAATTATCAATCATCGGCATAGGATACTTATTCTTCATCGTTACCTAATTCAACTTTCAGTAGTCGATACATCACCTTAAGGACCTATCCTTCTTTTTAGTAAAAAGAGCTGGAGCTCCCCATGATGACGTACTCGGATATACAAACTCCTTATCTACCAACTCCATAAGTTGTACCTGGAGTTCTCGCAACTCAACCGGTGCAAAGCAGTAAGATGGCATAGCAATGGGAGTAGCTCCTGGAACCAGATCAATAGAAAACTTTGTCTCACGACTTGGTGGCAATTTAAATAGATCGTCCAAAAAGACATCTAGATAGTCACAAACCACATAGGGTAACTCACCTCGAACTCCAACCATCTCGTCCAACATGAGAGTAGAAAAGAGTTTCCCCAGGTTTCCCTGGTTCCCTACAATATAGGGTATGGACACTAAACCCTCATCCCAATTGCCCTCAAAGTAAAAGCAATCACCCTCCAGCGTACAAATCGATACTTCGTCGAGTACAATCAATAAAGGCACGATAGGTGGTCAGTCAGTTCATCCTTAGGATGATATCAAACATGGTCATGTCTAGAATGATGAAATCAAACTCTAAACAGCGGCCGATGACCCCCCAACTCACAAGATCTACAGACTCGACTCAACACCACATTCCCACTTACTGGGGTCTCTATGCTCAGCATACTACCCAACAAGTTTGGCTCCAGCCCCAACACAGATGCAAAAGAAGAAAAAATAAAGGAATGTGATGCTCCCGTGTTTATAAGAACAGTCGCCCATGATCTATATAATAAGAGAGTACCTTTGATCACGGATGGAGTAACTGCAGCATCGGGCACAATCGGTGCTTTGGAAGAACTGGGATCAGCAAGGACATATGCTCTGCCCTGCGATGCTCTAGCCTGTCCACTGTAACCCTGGGTCGTCGATTGTCTCACAGATTGTACTGAGGCACCTCCTTTTGTAAACCTAGACGTGTGAGCCCTAGGATGCTGGTACGTCTACCGTCCCTATGTGGGTGGAACAACTGGTGCTCTTGTCGCACTCTGAACACTCCCTCCTTAGGGACAGTTCCTACGAATATGCCCAGACTGACTGCACTCAAAACATACTGTGGCCCTCTCCCCTACGACTGAACAGGCGTTGAACTCTAAACTTGGTCCCTCAATGGGCACTCAGGTGAACAATGCCCTAGCTGCCTGCATCGATAACAAATGAGCTCACTTTGCTCTGGCTTTCCCATAGAGGCCATTGAAGGAGCAAGTGTAGAAAACTGTGATTGATACAATCCCACAGGATGAGAACTCGGGCCAGATAGCCTGTGGCGCTTCCTCCTATGCCCTTGGGACTGTGCACGTCCCCCATCCTGCTGACCCCTACTCTATCTAACCCTGTGCGTCTCGTTCGGGGTATCTTCCACAATAATGGACATCTCCAACAAATTTATAACGATGTGCATCCTAAATGTATCCACTCTGTCTCAGATCGTGGGTCTTAAACCCCTTTTGAACCTCTTCTTACGAAACTCCTCTATCGCTACAATTTCCTGTGCAAATCGGGATCTGCTGGTAAACTCAGCCCCATACTAGACCACTGTCATCGTCCCCTGAGTAAGATAAATGAAGTCCTCCCTGTAATGATCTCTCGTGATCTCAAGAAAGTACTTTTTTTGGGGGTAATTATGGGAAAGTACTTGTCTAGAAATATCTTTGTGAACGCCTTCTAAGTGCCTCCCACTGTAGGCCATGTAAACTTTCACCATTTATAGGCACTCCCCCTCCACTGAAATGCGATGAATGAAACCCTTAGATCATCTTCCTCTATCTAAAGCGTGCTCAAAATCCTGGTCACCAGCTCCAGTCATTCAATTGCTATCGTGGGGTTGGGATCCCTAGCAAAGGTAGGAGGGTCAAGATGTCAGAACTCACGCATTGCAACTGTTTCCCTCAGTTCGAGTACGCTCTCCCTCCCTCTAGCATCCTCGGCCAGCTGCCAGATGGAGCCTACCATCTCACGCAATAGATCTACCCCATCAACAGGTCCTTGTGGAGCATTAGCATCCCTTACATCTAGGACTGGAACATCCCTTCGGCCTAAACCACGGCCTCGTCCTCCCCACGTAGACATAACTCTATATGAAAGAACCATAACAGCATAACATGTACACTTTTTTTCCTTTTTATGTTACAGTTAACTACCCAAAACAAAAAACAAAACTAAAAAAACATAACAGCATAAGCTTTCATACAACATGTTATTACTAACATAAAAGACATAATCATCATGCTAACACACAGCCATTCAAGATTATGTAAACACATCTCACATACTGGGGTGAACCAACAAGACGAACACATCGATTTAAATAACCTACTTAGATTCCTTGCAAGAAAACACGTCGACCAAACGCATTTCTAACTTGGCTTCCAAGTTTGTTAATCTAAACGCCCAAAGGCAAAACTAATCAATCCTAAGGTCCAACCTCTATACTCACGTATTCACAAACTAGCATGCTCAACAAGGCTATCATGCTCATGTTATAAAAATGCTTAAACACATGCAATCAAGCACACGCAATTATTCTCAAAAGGTGATGCACCATTTTCCCATAGCTCTAAGTATTCAAGCCCAAAGCACTGAAACCAAGTTATCACGCTTCAAACTCTAGGGTCATGTGAAAAGAAACCACCAAACTACCATTTATACAATAAACTTTTGGAATTAAAAGGGTACCCAAGATTCATCTCTCAAATTAACATGTATACATTTCCATACATGCATAATGTAGCGCCTCAAGGCTTACAAGCACACCTTCAGAAACAGGTAACACATGGAGGAATTCATGATCTCATAACAAAATGGAAAACTAAATAGTAGCCTTCCGCCACCATGGGCACCTCTAGATCAACTCCCTATGATCATCAACACCTTAAAAAGATTCTACAAATCCCACAACATGAGTCGAACTCCAATGGAAAGATACTATAATGCAGTAAATGGCTGGGGAGGTTTCGTTTCTTCACTTGTTTGGGCTACATATGGGCTAGTACCTAGTTTGGTTAGGAAGCGGAGTTGGGTCCGATGGCGGAGTTGGTAGTGCTGGCCTCTTTCTCTGAGCTGAGGTTTCCTTTGGGCTGTCCTTTCTCCTGCTTCCTAGCGTCGTGGTTAGAGGACCAGCCTCCTTTGACCTTCTAAGCTGTTGAAGTTAGTTTTTCTCTCAGCTTTGTAGAGGATCTTTGGAAGGACTTCTGAGGTGAGTAGGTCTTTTTGGTCTGAGGTTTAAAGCTTTTCTAGGAGCCGAGCCTCAGTAGGATTTTTTTTCTATTTGTGCGGGATAACCAGTCCCTGCTGGCTTGGTTTTTTGGTCCTATTAGTAAGTTGATTTTTTCTTCCTATATATGTGGGTTGTGCATGGAATATGTTTTGTTAGATTGATTTCCCCCGCTGTCAAGCGGGGGTAAAGTGTGTCTTATTATTTATGTTGTTAGGTTTCGTTATCTTTTGTGTCCTATTGGTAGGAGGTTTCCTCTTAAATGTTAGTTGATGTAATCCCCTGCGGTATGCCACTTGAAAACATGTACACTTTTTTCTTTCTTTTATGTTATAATTAATTATCCAAAAAAGTTATATAATGCAGTAATGCAGGATATGCAATCACATACCATAAAGATAACTCAACCACATGAGACCCAAAATGGTTTTACTTCATAAAATCGCAAGTTTTCCATCAGACTCCCTTAAGTCTCAAAACCAAGCATTTCAATAATGCAAATAACGTTTCATAGTTAAGAAAACATAGTAACCAAAATGTGAATTTCCACTCAGAACACACAGTCGAGAAAAGATAATGATTCCTATGTACCGACTTTGTTACATACAGGGATAAAGGTAAGTACTATAGACTCCTGCCCATTACCCTAGTCCTGAACCATTTAAGGCTTGCTAGGTAATGACAAGTTCTATACGGAGTCACAACAACGCAGTCATGCACGGGGGCAATTGGCGCTTTACGGGCTAAAATCGAGGAAAGAAGCACTCACTATGCCCTTTACAGATGAAAATTGAGGGAAGAACCACCCAATCCAAACACAATCACGGTACATCTAATGCACTTTAAAATCAGTACGTAGCTCAACTACCAAAACCTTTAAACAATATACATGAAACATGTATAAAAAGATCTAATGGCTATCCCTCATATCATCCATCAATCATGAAGATCAAATTTCATTTTCAAAATGTTTCCACCACCTATCAAACATCCTCATCCACTTGCAACTCAACCCAATCCACAACATGCGATAGGTCAGGCTCGTACTTTCAAAGCATGAAAACATGATAATAGAATCATGGACTCCTTGGTTGAGATCATCCCCCCTGCTCAATCAGCTTTTGTTAAGGGGCAACGGATTGCGGATAATATTTTCCTTTCCCAGGAGCTCCTGAGAGACTATCACAAGCAAGGCCGTGGTCCTAGGTGTGCTCTTAAAGTTGATATTATGAAATCCTATGATAATGTGTGTTGGGGCTTTATGGTAGGGGTTCTTAGATGTTTGGGGTTCCCAGAGAGAATGGTCAATTGGATCAAGGAATGTATTACGTCCCATAGCTTTTCTGTTTGTATTAATGGTGAGCTTCATGGTTTCTTTTGGGGGAAGAAGGGGTTTCGTCAAGGGGACCCCCTATCCCCTTATCTTTTTGTGATGGCCATGGAGGTTCTGGCTGGGATGTTTGTTAAGCATACGCAGGAGGTTCCTTTTAATTATCATTGGTGATGTGGTAAGAATAAGATTGTTTACCTTTGTTTTGTTAATGACCTTATGGTCTTCTCAAAAGCTGATGTTAAATCCGTGAGAGTTATTCGAGAGGTTCTGGATGAGTTCCAGAGGTTGTCTGGTCTCTCCCCTAGCCCTAAAAAAAGTGACATTTACTTCTCAGGGGTTGATAGTGTTTTAAAGCAGGAGAACTTGGATGTTCTTGGTTTTTGTGAGGGTTCTCTTCCCGTTAGGTACCTAGGGGTTCCCCTTATCACTACCAAGCTTGCATATTGGGATTGTAAGCCTTTCATTGATAGGATAGCTAGTAAGATTAAGGTGTGGACTAGTAAATTTCTTTCTTATGCGGGTAGAGTCCAATTGATTAGCTCTATCCTTTTCTCCCTACAGGTTTAATGGTCCTCGTTGTTTATTCTTCCTATGAAAGTGTTTCGTGAGGTCGAGCGTTTGCTTAGGGCTTTCTTATGGAGTGGTCCTGAGATGAAGTCCTCGGGCGCCAAAGTTGACTGGGAGGAGGTGTGCGTCCCTTGGAAAAAGGGTGGCCTTGGGATTAAGTCCTTGGTTCTATGGAATAAGGCTACGATGGCTAAGCATATTTGGTTCCTGTTAACTAGCGGTGTTGTATCCCTGTGGTGTATGTGGATTAAATCTAATATTCTTCATGGAAATTCCTTTTGGGCAGTTAAGATTTCGCAATTGGCCTCCTGGAGTTAGAGGAAACTCCTCTAGCTCAGACTGATGGTCAAGCGCTTCATTCAATATGCGATTGGTAATGACGAAGATACTTTTCTGTGGCTGGACCCTTGGCACCCTTGGGGCTCTTTGGTTGAGGCTAAGGGGCAGAAAATTGTGTTTCTTTGTTTTAGCTGTCTTCTTATTTTTTTATTTTGCGTATGTATAGCCTGGGGTATGCCCTTTATAAACTTGTAATTTTTTTCTTTTCTTTTATGTCACAGTTAATTATCCAAAAAAAAAATTGTGTATGATTTTGGGATTGATTTGGTTGCTAAAGTTAAATAGGTTGTGGATGGCAACCAATGGAAGTGGCCTTATGCCGTTATTATAGATCTTTTGGAGATGCAGAGGGAGGTCCGTTTCCTCCCGAATGCTAACCAGTGTGATCGTGTTAAGTGGACCCTTAATGGTAACAGATTCACTATTGGGTCTCTATGGGAGGAGATTCCCGTCCATAAGCCGGTGCTGCTATGGAGTAAGTTGGTGTGGTTTAAACATCAAATTCTTAGAGTCAGCTTTATTCTTTGGGTTGCTATGAGGGGTTGCCTTAGTACGGGGGACCAGCTTAAGATGTTTGGGCTTGAGTGTGATGGTAGTTGTTGTTTTTGCCCCGGAGCTGTCGAGTCGCATGATCATCTTTTGTTTGCTTGTCCCTTTGCTAAGGCTATCGATACTAGGGTCTTAGCCAAGTGTAGGGTCAGGTGGACTGAGGGTTCTTGGATGGCTTGGAAGGATTCATTTGCTACTAGGGTGGTTAGTAAATCCCTGAGTGCTAATGTAAAGAGATTGGCGCTTTCCATCTCGGTCTATTGTATTTGGAAGGACCGTAATCTTAGAAAGTTTTAGTGCAAGAAGAAGGGTTGGGAGGGCGTCCTTAGGGATATCTTCGAGATGATAAGAGAGAGGCTTTCCTCCCTGAAGCGAGTGCCTATTTCTCAGGCTAATATGAAGATTCAGGGTGAATGGAGCTTGGTGATGAACATCTTCTCCAGTAATGATTTTTATTAATTGTTTGCTAATTGTTGCAGCTTGGAGTCTATGCATGGATGTTTTGAGAGTGTTGTCCCTTCCTCCTCCTTGGAGGGCTGAGTGTTTCACTTATATTGTGCGAGTGTTATGGAGGTCTCTAATCTTTATTTCTTGCAAGTTTGTTTGTTGTGCAGGTTACCATAGAAGTTACAAGAGCTGTGAGTTTTTGGGATTTTTTGTTTGGAGAGTTACTATTCCTCTTATATTGTGTGAGTTATGTGAGATTTTGCTAACTATTATGAATTGCGTTTGCTTCTTGTGTAGTGGTTTTGGGAAGTAGCGGTAGTGAGTTTTTCTTCTATCTTCTTTGTTGGAGTGGAGAGTGATATACCTGTGTCTTGTGAGGTTTCTGGGTGGGTGTGCTTTACTTGATTTTCTCATGGGTTCTCTACGCATCTCAGGTTCTGTGCTTTCACCTATCCAAAACAAAAGAAGTCCCGTCGGTGAGGCTGCTAATATGTTGGCTTCTATTTTCGTGGATATCCCCTGTTTTTGCTTCCTAGCTAAGAGGGGTGTTCATAGCCTCTTCCCTTGTACATATGGTAATGTATATATTGTTTTGTTCTCCTAGCTATGAGGACTATCCATAGTATCTATTATTTGTTATGTGGTGCATTCGTTTAGCTGTTCCGATTTGTGGGCTTGTTTTCGGTTCTTCAGGGGGTCTCTTGGTTTCTTTTAGCCGACTTGTTTGGTCCTGTTTGTGGGCTTGTTTCCGATTCTTCGAGGGGGTTTTTGGTTGCTTTTAGCCAGCTTGTTCAGTGGCTCCCTTTATCATGGTGGGACAGGTTTTTTGTTCATTCTCGTGGCTGGTCTGCATCAGCTGTTTGGTTTGCGGCCCGTAGTTCTTTTTAGCTTAGAAGGCCAGCTTTTGTTTGCATGGTCCAAGCCTTCCAAGTGGCTGGTTCTCTTCAAGGTAGGGCGATTTCTTGCTCTTACCCTGTGATTGAATTTTCAAACAGTGCTGATCTCTTTGGATGTTTGGTGCTACGGCCTATGTGGTTTTGTTTTTGGGTAATTAATTGTCACATAAAAAAAGAAAAAAAATTATAACTTTCCAAGGGGCATACCCAAGGTAATTACATGAATAACTAGTGGGAAGAAAGCTCCTACAACAAAGAACACCTAACCCCCCGCCAAAATGATGGGGAGACCTAACAAAAAAAAACCATATTCCACTCACAACCCACATGGATATGAAATACCACCAATTACAACGTACTTACACATCCTAAGAAAATCAAGGCAACCAACCTCTACTTGACAGCGGGGGAAACTTCCTAATAAACAAAAACCATACACAACCCGCCTGGATAGGAAAGTACCAGCATCCAAACAAAGGATAGAACAAATAAAACAAGCCAAAAAAACTAAGAAACTCCTAATCCTTACTGAAGAGTGGCTCCCGCAAAGGGTAAAAGGCGCCAAAATTCAAATAAGAACAAGAGAGAATAAGAGATCTAGCAAGTAGAACTAGTCGTGCTTGCAATGTTAAATTGGTAAATGTGGGTGCTGTGGCTGTGTATATTTGTTTTGCAATGCAGTGGTTCCTCACTTCTTGGCCTAAATTGAATCCTTACTGCTGCGGCATGGCTGGATATTGCTTGGATCCTTGTTCGGCCTATTTTGTTTAAACCCATCTGGTTCCTTTTTTTTTTTACGGAGGAATCAGCTCAAGGCATGGCTTTTTGGACCCACCCCTAAAGCGTAAATCTCTGGATACCCGTAATCACCCACAAATCACAAGTATTTGGTTCCTTTGTTCTTTTCTTTTATTTTTGTATTTAGTTGGCTAGCAGGTAGCTTGGTTTCCCCTTCAAGTGGGGCGATTTTTGGTGTCCTGTTGGGGCACTTTTTATGGTCAGTTGTGGTGTGGTCTAGGGTGGTCTCTACCTTGGCTGTCATTATATAGCGTTGTTTTATGTTTGGATTTGTAATGCTTGGTGGCGCTGATTTCTCGCCCATTACTCATATTATGGTCAGGGCATCGTTCTCTTAGCCATTTTTGTTTGGTTGTGTAAGGTTCTTTATTTTTTGGTTGCTGTTAGTTTTTTTGAGTAATTAATTGTAACATAAAAATAAGAAAAGGTACAAAAATATAAGGGGCATACACCCCAGGCCTTGCAAACCCACCACAAGGAACAAAACCAAAAGCATCTAAAAGAAAAGGCTTTCCGCTAAACCTTAACCAAAAATGAAAACCAACCTACATAAAAGGAAAAGACCACAGATGTCGCTCCTATAACTGAAAGAAGTAATGGAGGAGGAAACTAGGCCATCAATACACAGAAAAGATTTACAGAACTAATCACCTGTGCAACCAAAATAGCCCTCAAAAGGATATATAGGACCAACCAAATACACCTAAAAACCTGGCATCACCTTAAAAAGCCAGTCATAGCAGGCTAAAAAACCAACCAACCAGATTTGGGAAACATACCAAAGCAGTAGCCCAAAACAAATAAAGGTCCACAATGCTGCCAAGACAAAACCTACTTCCAACCACTCTACCTGAACCGCCATTCATTGAGGAAGATCAGAAGGGGAAGGAGACAAACGCACACACACCCGACTAAAACACACACACCCACAGCCCTACACAAGCCGTAAGGGAAGGCTATATACAAAAAAATCAAAATAGTTAACCAACAGGAGACAAAGAAAATAGCAACAAATAGTCCACCATAATTATAATGAAGGGAGCAAAACCTGAAGATTGGATATAAGCGCAGAATAGGGCCACAAAGAATCCTATCAAATAAGGCTCCAACCTCCTGGGATAGGCCAAGGCTCGGGACCAGAAATGCAAAGACAAGAGTGGCTACTACAGGTCATTTGGCTGCTAATCGAGATTTCTTCCTACGAGGAACAGCCCAAACACTAGACTTCGACAAAACATAAACAACAGGTGAATACAAGAGAAGCACCCAGCCACCAAAAGAAAATAAAGAAAATAGAACAAAAACTCGGCTCTCCAAAAAATGGGAACCAATTCTCTCGAAGTGTATAGCTCAAACTCCAAGGAAAGAAAGATAAGTCTCAACCAAATAAACTCCAGGACAATAGGAAGATGCAAAAGAGACAAAAATAGTGTAATAATGTTAGATAAAGTCTTGCCACACTCTCTCCAAAGGAGCATTTCAAAGCCACCCGCCATAAAATACCGAACACACAAGGTTCTAGAAAACAACTCTCCAAAGGAAGGGAACAAAACTCAAAAAGATGAAACTCTGCCCTCCAAAGGAAAAGAAACAAAACTCACAAATCTGCCCCGGCACAAGAGAAGATGCCCAAGGAAGCAAACGCAATAAAATGTTAACGAAAATCAAGTCACACAGCTCAACTTTCCCAAAGGAGACAACACAAGAGCACTGAGCTCCAACTATCCTTCATGCTACCTTGCAAAAGGAGAGCAGTAGGAGATAAAAATATCGAGAGAGAACCCACATTGCCCCTGGATACCCACATTTTGAGAGGTAGCAAAAATTTTACTACGAAGGGACAGCCGACCTTTGATAGTCTCCCCAATCTCCTTAATAATCACTTCCCAACCTCACTTGCTCCCTTGAAACTTCCTAAGGTTACGTTCCGTCCAAATGCTATAAACCGTAGCAGACAACGCTAGATTGCTAACCTGGGACTTCAGGGAGTGACCACCCAAAGACTTCGCAAACTAACCCCACCACCCTTTCCAAGAGCCTTCGGACCAATCAAGCCCACACTTTCCAAGAACCTAACCCCACACCTGCCTAGAGAAGGGACAACTAAAGAAGAGATGATCATGAGATTCTAAACAACTTGAGCATATAATACACTGAAAATCCCCTGCCATGCCAAACATCTGGAGCCTATTCCCCGTACTTAGCCTTTCCTTGACAGTGAGCCAAAGGATAAAACTAATCCTAGGGATATGGTGTTTAAACTATACAAGAGGACACCAGGAAAGTCGAGGCCTGTGAACCTGAATAGCACCCCACAACGAGCCAATAGAAAATTTACCCCCTTGAAGAGCCCATCTAATGTTATCCAGCCTAGATGCATATGCAGTAAACTTACTAACCTCACGAGCCATCTCGATCAAATCAATGGAGACAACAGAAGGCCATTTCCAAACGTCCCCATCAGCCACCTTAGAAACTTTATCCACCCGGTTCATACCAGCATCATACACAATTCTCAGCCCTTTCTCCTCCAAAATGGAACCCCAAAGGTGCCAAGGGTCAAGCCACAGAAAAGAGTCCACCCCATTCCCAACCTCATACCTGATAAAACGCTTAATTAAGGATCAAAGTTGAAGCAGTTTCCTCCAACACCAAGAAACCAACTGGGGGATCCTAGCCGACCAAAAAGATTCACCCCTGAGGACATACGACTTGATCCACATACACCAAAGGGAGATATCACTACTCGTAAGAAGAAACCAGACATGCTTAGCAATAGCAGCCTTATTCCACAAGACCAAGGATTTAATCCCCAGATCACCTTCACGCTTTGGGACGCAAATCTCCTCCCACGAGACATTGGCCCCAAAAGATTTCAATTATGAGCCACTCCAAAGGAAAGCCCACATCAGACTCTCAACTTCCCTCAAAACTTTCTTAGGGAGAATGAACAATGAAGACCAATAAACCTGCATGGAGAACATAATGGAGCTAATAAGTTGCAGTTAATTAGCTTAAGAAAGGAACTTGCTGGTCTAGACATGGATGCGCTTAGCTATCCAATCAATCATGGGCTTACACTCCCTGTAGGGTAATGTAGTGGTAATGAAAGGGACCCCCAAATAACGAACAGGAAGAGAGCCTTCTCTAAACCCAAGGATGCCCAGGATAATAGACTTCACTCTCTCCTTCACACCCGAGAAGTAAATATCACTCTTAGGAGGGCTAGGAGACAGACTAGACAAGCGCTGGAACTTATCTAAGACAAACCGCGCAACTCAAACCGACTGAGCATATTTTTTTTGGGTAATTAATTGTAACATAAAAGAAAAAAAAGTACATGATTACAAGGAGCATACCCTAGAAAATTACATGAGAGTACCACTAGGCACCTACGTCCTACCGATATTCAACAACTAAAACCAAACCCCCACTCTAAGCGGGGAAAAGCTAACGGCAAAGAAAATTCCACGCACAACCCGCCTGGACAGAAAAACAATCGACGTACAAGTCCGCGCACAACCCGCACGGATATAAAGCACCAACATATAAACAGAGGATAAAATCAGTAAGCATGCCAAAAAACTAACAAACCCCTAATCCCTACTGAAGAGTGGCTCTCGCAAATGGTTATAGGCTCCAAAATTCAGATCCAGACAAGACAAAGTAAGGGATCCAACAGATAGAACTGGTGATCCAAACGCAAAAAGTACTTAAAACCTGCTGAAGCTTGGCTCCTCAAAAGGCTCCAACCCTCGAACACCAAGGATCTGACTAAGGTGAAGAGCAAATCCCAACACCCAAGCAAGGTAAATTCAGTCTCTCATTAATAGTCACACTCCACAACAAGGGAAGGAAGGACATAGTCTACATTATCCTGCTGAAGTAAAGAAAAAGCCCATACCCAAGTGAGATAATGAGATCAAAAAAAGAACAACCTAAGAGTAACCAGTAGAGGTCTAAGAGTAAGGCGCCAGAGGTAGATGGACCCCTAGCCAGCCTAGAGGAAGCAACAAATAGATCAGCTCTAGAAACTCCAACTCAACTTGCCAACACAACGACCAGCATCCCCTGTGCACAGGGTCACTAAACATAAGTCGTGGGAACCCCAACAAGTCAGCAAAGAAATAGGAAAAATGTCCCCGGAGAATCCAGTAAAGAGAAGCCAGTATGCGGGACCCACCACTAAAGCCCACTATTTATCCTTGTATTACACAGAATAACCATGGGACGCACCCAAACAAATTAATATAAATCACATGTGGGTCCTTCCATCAATGTTCTCCACAAACAAAATCGGCAATTAAAAAACGTCCAACTTTTGATTGGCTCAATAGCACCGCAGCCCAGCTGTTGAGATGAGAAGCCAGTATGCGAGACCCACCACCATAATGCATACGGGTCCAACAAACAGCTAGCACCAGCTTATCGAGCCCGACGCAACACTCTGCCAAATGTGCAGGTCTCAGCTCTGCACAGCCGAAAACCGTGGGTCAACTGAAAACCGTGGGCTCCACAAAAATTACAAACCAGCTAACTTTCCTTCTGACAAATATTGCAAACCGTGCATCAGCTAATAAATCACATTTTATTTGCGTAATTTTTATTTTTTTGGGTAATTATCAATCACATTTGCCTTAGTGGAGAATGGGATCCACCACTAAACCACCACTGATTTCTTCAAAAGTGCGGCACACCTACGGCAGCCCATGGTTTAGCCCAAACTAGTGGCATTCCATCAGCTCTGTCACCGATTAATAGCCCAGCTGCCAATGCCAACAAATCTGATTAGAGCCCAACAGGTTATCCCATCGCATTCCTACCGTGTGACTACACTTCATCTTCTTCCCCATACTACACACAATTGCAAACTACCCACCTAACAACCATGCCGCTCGAAAATAGGAAATGGAGAACTAGTTTTGGGTTATGATCCATCAACTTATAAGAAATCAAGCACGTGACCCAACATCGTTGCCTTCCTAAGAAGTTGTGATATTGAGAGTTTGAACCAGAGCTGAACCAACATCTTCTATGTCTGCAACTGACCCTGGGCGTTTATACATCGTCTGCCTCCTACGAACAGCCGCCAGAGCTACTAACGAGCTCACCGCAAAAACCCACTACCATGAGACCATCATCAATCTTCGAAAAATCCCAAAGTTCATAGGGAAACCCAAAAACATCGACCTCAAATCAGCTCCACCTAAAGTGGAGTGGTCTTCATTACTTAGAGCTTATACAAAATACCACTAAATGAAGTTTCAAACCCAAAAGGATCCAAAACTAAAATTTAGCTTGGACAAACTCAGCCATGAAAATTAACCAAAAAAAAACTCAACCATGAAAGCAAAAAGCTCTGTGGAAACCATTGACCACTAGACCTCCATAAGAAAGATCAGGTTCATATTGTAATAAACAAAATAACTAGAATAATCTAACCATTATTTGGAGAGGTAGAAATCTTCAAAACACAGAAAATCATAAGCAAACTCCAATGCCAAAATCCCATAGCACTCTCAGATTCACCCCACCATTGCTATGGGTGAGATCCATGGTAGTTCACCATTGACGCCTTGGGGAGAGCTTTCTAGAGAGAGAAGCTCTCCCCCTAACCTACAATTATTAAGATTTAAGCATAACACCGACTGAGCATCACCCCTTGTGAAAATCAAAAGATCATCCGCGAAATACAGATGGACAATCTTATCCTTCTGACGTCTCCAATGGTAGTTAAAGGGCATCTCCTGCGTATACTTGTTAAACATACAAGATAGGACTTCCATAGCCATCACAAAAAGGTAAGGGGATAAGGGGTCCCCTTGTCTAAGTCCTTTCTTGCCAGGAAAAAAGCCATTTAGTTCACCATTAATGCTAATTTAGTAGCTAGGGGTCATAATACATTTATGAATCCAACCCACCATATTATCCAGGAACCCCATACCCCTAAGAGTAGAAAGCATAAAACTCCAATTAAAGTTGTCATAGGCGTTAATGATATCAACCTTAAGCACACACCGAGGCCCCTTAGTCTGCTTATGATAATCTCTTAAGAGCTCTTGCGAAAGAAAAATGTTATCAGCTATTCTCTTACCCTTAACAAAAGCAGACTGAGAGAGAGAAATTATCTCATGCAAGGAGTCCTTAACCCTATTAGCAATAATCTTAGAAATACACTTATAGATAGAGTTACAGCATGAGGTAGGCCTGTACTTCTTAACAGAAATGTGATTGGAAACTTTGGGAATTAAGGCAATAACAGTGGTATTAGCTTCACGAAGCAAACAGCCCGAGGAAAAGAAGCTCTTGATAGCCCTAGTAACATCCCCACTAACAACCTCCTAAGCGGCTTTAAAAAATCCAACAGAGAACCCATTAGGGCCAGGGGCCTTATTAGATTTGAAAGACCACATAACTTGCTTGATCTCCTCATCTGTCACATCACATTTCATTTTCTCAATACTTTGAGGGCATAACTTATTCAAAATAATGCCACTCATGGACTCATCAGAAATCCTCTGAGTAAAATCTTCCCTACCAAGAAGTCCTTGGTAGTAGTCAATAATGTGCTATGAGATTTCCTATCTATCAGTACAAATGGTATCATCATCCTTAGTAATCGTGGAGATCCTAGATTTATTATGCTAAAAGTTGATGGATTTAATGAAGAACTTAGTGTTCTGGTCCCCGAAGTTAAGACATTGGATCCTAGCTTTTTGTTTCAGGAAACTCTCATCAGCCAGGCAAAGCTCAACAAAAAGCTTATAACCATCCCTCTCTTGGTTGCACAAGGCTGTATCATACGGTTGTTTATCAGGCTGGATTTGAAGATTATCAAGGATAGCCCTTTGGCTCATGACCCTATTGGTAAGATCACTAAAAGACTCCTGGTTGAGCTGTTTCAATTTGACTTTTAGTATTCTCAGCTTCTTACAAACAGCATACATATCTGACCCAAGAACATGTTCCTACCACACCACCTTGACCAGAGGGATGAATTTGCTGGTTTTAGCCCAGTAGTCAAAATATTTAAAAGGCTTCATAGCTTTAGGATCCCCAATATTAAGTAGAATCTCAATAAGGGCATGATCGAATATACCAGAAGGGAAAAAATAGGCACAAGATTGGGAAAAGGCCAAACCCTAAGCCTCATTAACAAGGGCACGATCAATTTTAGACTAAATAAAATTTTCACCTTGTTGATTATTTGACGACGTAAACTGGATACCACTGTACCTAAGATCATCAAGCTCGACTTCAAAAAGACACTTATTAAAATCATCCATATGGGGTGGCCATCCACTACAACCCCCAAAATGTTCCTTGGGATTTCGAATGGCATTAAAATCACCCAAACAAAGCAAAGCAAAGCCACTCAAGCTCGGAGCAAGATTCACAATCTTTTTCCAGAGGCTAACCCGATCCCTATAAGAGTTTAAGCCATTAACAAAAGTGAACCAAAAGGAGACTGGCGAGTCAAGAATGGAAACCTTATAGTGGATCCTTGGGTCACTATAATCAAGGACCTGAAGATTGATAAGGTCTGGGTCCCAGCAAACCCAAATTCTACCCAAACTACCAAAATCATAATTATGGGCCAAATTCCAACTAGGGAAATTTTTTTCAAAAATAGATTTGGCCTTCTCTTTTTTTATTGTAGTTTTATTTAAAGCAATTAAACCAAATTGAGACTTCCTAACAAAATATTTTAATTCATTTTTCTTAAGACAACTATTAAGCTCGCAAAAATTCCATGAAATATTTTAGACATAATAAAACAGGGTTAAGAAAGTAGCCTCTTTTTCTTTTTTTTACTATTGTTCAACTTCCTGCCGTGGTGGTCCTGTGATGAGGAGGAAGATATTTGATCATGGTCACTTTCATCCAATGGAGTGATGGGTTATAATTCTATACCAATCCCTGCTACCAATACGGGGTCATCCCCTCTAGCTAAATGACTCCTTGTGATCGGAGAATGAAGCACCAGCTTCTGAGTAGATTTTGGGTTCTCAGCAAGAGTAATCAAGCGACTAGTTTCTTTAATAGGCATTTTCTGAACCTCGATGGGAGTTGAAGGTGTAGTACTAGGAGTAGCCATCCCAAGAACCTTGCCCACAATCACCTCACATTGAACAAAATTAGAGGAAGATGGAATACCACTAGGCTTATCCACAACCTGGACCCCTACTTGAACCTCCTTACCCTTACCCACTCGGACCAAAAGCTTTGCAATAGGTACACACGGTTGGAAGACCCTAATATTAAGCTCCAATAAGCACAAAGTCACCCTCACATTTAACTATAACCGAATGCCTCAAAGGATTAGCCGCATCAATTTCAATAGAAAATTACCCAAAGAAATAAATTTCAATACATACTAGGGCATAGGAGATTCTCTACTTAGTATCAGTAGATTTGTTAAGGAAGAGCGGGACGCCTATAACACTAGCTATTCTGCTCAAGCACTTTGGATTTCAAAATTCAAGGGGAAGATCATGAAATTTAACCCATACCAGGATTCTTAAGATAGCCTCCTTTGTAAACTTAAAGTAGTTTTTCCATCTTTGGAGGAGAAGAAGCTTACCCGACAAGTTCCATGGCCCTCTATCCAGTATACTCTCCATAGCCTCAACGGATTTAAATTTAAAGATGAAAAAGCCTTTGTCATTACTAAAAACATCAATAAGACCGTCTTGCTCCCATAACGTCCTAGCCGTGGCATGCATCCCAAAAGCAAGATTAGAATCAAGGAAATAACCCACAGGCAGTCTTCCCAAGATTTCTCATCTACGAGATCTTTTTCAATCTCAATAACTTCAGGATGTTCGGGATCTGGGATTTTAGCGAATTCCAAATTCGTAGCTAAGGATGACTGGTTAGTAAGCAATGAGGCCCAAATTTCAATTGAGGCAAATTATCAAGCACCTTGAGTGCATGAGCCGCACCCAGATTCACTAGTTCAAGAGGTGCCACAGATTGAGGGTTACGGTTGATCACCAAAGTCCTACCCGAACCCCTATCCCCGAATCACACTCCACCTCTATCTCCGAATACGAAACGGCCACCCCCTCGGTCCCTAGCAGCACGACTTACAAAATTAGGGTCACGGGTGGGGTCCCCCCTTGCATCTGGGATCTAGCCGTAAGCCCTATGAGCCTCTTCCACATGATTAAACCCTAAGTCTCTGCTTGTAGTACCCTCCTTATGCGCAAAAACTTCAAAAATTCTTTCAATCTGTTGTTCGTCCATATCTTTATCATATTGAGCCATGTTAAAGAGCAAAACATTTTGATCAATCTCAGCCTCTTCCTTGCTTAGCGCTTTGTCTTCTTCCAACATAGCAGGGGAAGTTGATGCAGATGGTTTTGCATGGCTAAACCCTCTCAGTTGCTTAACCCTAACTTCCAACACTTTAAACATCTCAGTGTTGAACGGTTTCAGTCCGCCTTGAACGCAAAGAGCTTCACTCTCAACCAACTCGTCAACACTTGAGAGGATGGTTTGTATCTTACTAGCTTTTTGGAAGAGTTCACTAAGTTTCGCCGGAGATTGTTGACCGCTCAGAGGAGGCGACACTCTTAGCTTCGACTGTAATGGCAATGTGGGCTTCAAAACCCTAGACTTGGGGGAGGAGGCCCCCACCATTTTGGGTTCTCCACTACGGTCCTTACTAGGGTTCGAAACCCTAGCTAGACTTGTTTCAGTCGCAAATGGCTGAGCCATAGTAGAACGTGAATGGGAGAAAAAACCCTTGAGAACGGGTGCGCGTTGGACCTTAGATTGCACACACACATCGAACCTTTATGCACACACACAACACGCCTTTTTGTTGTTGTTGGTTGGTTATGGATAAGCCTAAAGCTTGTTTTTGGTTGCTTCTGACTTTATTTCGTGGTGGTGGTTTGTAAGGTCTAGGGTATGCCCCTTGTAATCGTGTATCTTTTTCATTTTTTATAATATATTTAATTACCTAAAAAAGGATCTAGGAAGTTATGATACAAAATCCATTGTGACATTCTCCCACTACCATTATGATATCGACAACGGCTATAACAAACCTACTGGTCTCTGATGTTCTGCCGTTACTTGCTGACAAGGCACCGAGAAAGGAACTAAATCACATCCCTCTTCATTCCCTTCCACCAAAACTGACGGCGCAGATCGTGATACATCTTAGTGCCTCTTGGATGCACTACAAGACGCGAATAATGAGAATCATGTAATATATCAAAATGGCACGACTCTGGTACAAATAATCTCCCTGCCAATCTCAAACTCTAATCCAGACTCACAACCCATCCCGTAGTGTCCTTTCCACTAACCATATGGTCCCGCATCATCCGAGCCGCTTGGTCTGTCTATTGAGTCTCTAGCACCTGTGCAACCGATGCATGTCATGAAGCTACTAAAAACAAACTTGCACCTCTCCTTATCTTCCCGAGACGTAGATCAAACTCACCAACTTCTCCAAGCATGTCCCATTCTCGTATAACCCACATCCCTCTTCATTCCCTTCCACCAAAACTGTCGGCGCAGATCGTGATACATCTTAGTGCCTCTTGGATGCACTGCAAGACGTGAATAATGAGAATCATGTAATATATCAAAACGGCATGACTCTGGTATAAACAATCTCCCTGCCAATCTCAAACTCTAATCTAGACTCACAACCCATCCTGCAGTGTCCTTTCCACTAACCATATGGTCCCGCATCATCTGAGCTGTTTGGTCTGTCTATTGAGGCTCTAGCACCTGTGCAACCAATGCAGGTTATAAAGCTACTAAAAATAAACTTACACCTCTCCTTATCTTCCCGAGACGTAGATTAAACTCACCAACTTCTCCAAGCATGTCCCATTCTCGTATAACCATGGAAGCAAATGAACCATGAGATCTCCTACTAAAAGCGTCAGCCACAACATTGGCTTTCCTTGAATTGTACTGCAAGTCAAAATCATAGTCTTCTAACAACTCCATCCATTGTCGTTGGCATAGATTCAGGTCCTTCTATGAAAATAAGTATTTCAAACTCTTGTGTCAGAGAAAATCTCAAAGTGCTCACCACAAAGATAGTGCCATGTCTCCAAGGAAAAGACCATGGTTGCCAACTCCAGATCATGTGTCGGATAGTTATTCTCATGGGTCTTTAATTGCCAAGATCCTTAAGCCACAACTTTACCTCCCTACATCAAAACACATCCCAGACCATCATGTTACGCATCACAATACACTGTGTAACCCAAACCTCATTATGAAATAATCAACACTGGTGCACTGGTCAACTTCTTCAACTCTTGGAACGCCAACTCACAGGACTCATCCCAAACAAGAATAACTCCCTTTCGCATAAAACGCGTCATCGGTGCGACAAGTCTAGAAAGGTCCTTCACGAACCGCAAGTAATAGCCCGACCAAAAAAAGAAATATAAGGAAAGACAATTAATAATATGATGTAACCAGTGTGTGCGATAGTGTGTGTGAATGGCGCAACTGATGGTTTTTCCTGCTGCGATGGAACTTCAACGGTTTTCGGTGTGTCCCTCTGCCACTAGACTTGAGCATGTGATAGAGAGCCCAAATCAATTTAGGGTTCTAGATTTGGATGATTCCTCTCTGCCAAGGGTTGCCAACGTTGAGGATCAATTAGAGGAGGCTATGCCCCCATACGAGGAGCTCTGTTCACCTCCCATAGTGGATTATAGGGCAACTACTTCCATTGAAAGCAATCAAGTACGGGGCCTTTCTTTGCCCCAACTTTCAAACTGTTTAGTGGGTAATGCCACAGCGCGGCTTCAAGAGGATTTCGTCGGTTTTAAGCAGGTTGCGATAGAGGCTCTGAACAGAGCTCGTAAAGGTATAAGCCCTCTTAGTAAGGACTGTCAGTTATTGCTAATATTGAAGCTCGGTTGGCTTGGTTCCAAGATCCTTTGGAGGCTACGGCCAACCCGTAGGTAGGTACGACTCTTTCGGATCTCGGCTCCTTTGACTGTGATTTGTTGGATGGTACTATTGTTAAGGAATTTGAGGATCATACTCAGTGTAAGGGATATGATTTAAGATATGGCTCCCATGGGGAGGCATCTAGGGACGTTAGCCCCATTCATTCACATAGTGTCAATCCTGTTTCTTCTCGGACTGGTTTTCAACCAGCTTCACGGAACAGGGGCGGGTTTCACGGTCGTGGTATCTCTCAAGGTAGGGGCTCTATAGGCGGCAGACTCTGGGTAGAGTAATACTAAGTCAGACATTGACAATGGGGTTTACGATAGGCCAGGTGCTCGGGCTATCCCTAAGGCTAGAACCTAGGCATCTTGGCATACTACCCGGAGCTTGTCAGAAACAACTTTGGAGTATTGTCAAGTAGGGAACTCTGAGCAAGTGGGTGTTGTGGATATTGGGGGGGATATGGTTGATGCTCAGGCATGGGAATCTTGTTTTGTGGGTTATTTTCTAGATGTAAACATGGCTTTCACATTGGTTAGAGCTACGGCTAGAACGTTATGGAACCAAGAAGGGTTGATTGACGTTTTCAATAATGAGAAAGGGTATTATTTTTTCAAATTCAAGAACGTCGAGGCTGTGGAAAGTATTTTAGATCGTGGGCCTTGGCATTTCTCTGGGAAACTCCTTATTATCAAGAGATGGAGGAAACGTTTATGTCTATTCAAGTACTTTATGTGGCTAATATAGTGAACCTTGTTTTCCAATTGAGTGCATATATCATCATTTGAAATTCAAGTACTTCATGATTTTGTATATCAGCTGTGGTTCACATCATTTGCGTATATCTTCATTTCATATATCATTGTTGGTATTTATCGTTTGTCATTTCCTCTCTCCAACGTCCATATATTCTGTGTCACTTTTATTCTTTTCTGTTTCTTGGATCTATTGCTTGTTGGGACAATACAAGTTGTTCCTTGGTTGAAGTTTAATTAGTTCTTAAAGAACTTGTAAGGGAAACAAGAGCAGTAAAAGGCAAGAGTGGGTGAGCTTATTATCGGGAAAAAGCCAAAAGAGTGCGTACACGAGTGGAGTGACCTTATTTGAGGGCAAACACGAAAGGGAGTGTGTGAGAAATTATTTCTAACATTTGTTTGTTTCTTTAGTTTCAAATAAATGTCTTCCAAGGCGGAAGGTTCAGACGAGTGAAGAGAGCCACTCATGTTGCAGACTAACAGCAAAAATTTGAATGCATGAACGTGGTGTTTAAAGAATTTCAGGATCGGATGGATAGGCAAGATGCTATTATTGCTACATGGCATGAAGAACGAAACCAAAGAAGGCAAGATGAGCGTGCTTCTGATGACGACCAGAAGGTTGAAGCTTCTGATGACGACTAGGAGGTTGAATTCAACGATGAAGAGGATCAAGGTCCTTCGAACCGAGACGACAAGGTCGTACCAAGAGGCAAAAGGCGTGGTCTAGATTTTTGGAGAGATCCCAGATGGCGAGATGGAGTTGACAAAAATCTAGGAAGCATCAAGATGAAGATTCCATCGTTCCAAGGGAAGAATGATCCGGAAGCATACTTAGAATGGGAAAAGAAGATTGAGTTGATTTTTGAGTGCCATAATTACTCTGTGGAGAAAAAGATAAAACTCGTCGTCATTGAATTTACCGGTTATGGTATTATATGGTGGTATCAACTTGTGATGAACAGAAGGAGAAACCATGAGAGGCCTATTGAGAAATGGGACTTATATCAAAAGTTATAATGCCTTACTCAAGGTTATCGGAGCGTGGATGATTACTATAAAGAGATGGAGAAAGCCATGATTCGGGCGAACATTAAAGAAGATAGAGAAGCTACCATAGCAAGGTTTTTGAATGGGCTAAACCGGGATATTGCCAACATAATAGAATTACAACACTATGTAGAGTTGGAAGACATGGTGCATATGGCAATAAAGGTGAAACAATAACTTAAAAGGAAAGGGGCTCATTCAGTTCAAAATTAGGGCTCATCTACTTCATGGAGATCTGATTGGAAGAAAGACAACAGGACTGTTTTCAAGCCCAAAACCATACCACCCAAGAAGAGGGATGAAGCTTCTAGCTCCACCAAAGGTAAAACCGAACCTCAAACTCGTAATTGTGACATTAAATATTTCAGTTGTTTGGGCGTAGGTCACATAGCTTCACAATGTCCAAATAAGAGGACCATGATTACACGTGCTGATGGAGAGGTGAAAACGGAAAGTGAGAGCGAGGATGAACAAATGCCACAACCTGAGGCCGCTTGTGATGATGATGTGGAGTATCTAGTAGAGGGTGAGTTATTTATGGCTAGGCATGCTTTAAGTGCCCAAGTCAAAGAGGATGACATGGAACAACAAAGGGAGAACATTTTTCATACTAGATGCCACATCAGTAACAAGGTTTGTAGTATGATCATTGATGGGGGAAGTTGTACTAATGTGGCTAGCACTACTTTAGTTGAAATGTTAAATTTACCTCTCTTGAAACATCCTAGGCTATATAAGCAGCAGTGGTTAAATGAATGTGGGGAGATCAAGGTTAACAAGCAAGTGTTATTTTCCTTTTCCATTGGGAAGTAAAAGGATGAAGTACTTTGTGATGTTGTCCCCATGCATATAGGTCACATACTATTGGGCAGGCTATGGCAACTCGACAAAAAGGTTACTCATGACGAGTTCAAGAATCGGCATACATTTGTGAAAGAAAATAAGACCATTACTCTTGTTCCTTTGACTCCAAGACAAGTGTATGAAGACCAAATAAAATTGAAAAGAGAAAATGAGTTGAAAAAAACTTGTGAGACTGAGAGTTCAAAAACTGAGTGAAAAGAAAAAGAAGAGTGAAAAAAAAGAGAGTGAAAAGAAAAGAGAAAATGTAGAAAAAGAGAACACGAAAACAAGTGAGTTTCTATGCTAAACCGAGTGATGTTAATAGTGCTTTTTATACAAACTAGCCTATGTTTGTACTTCTGTACAAAGAGTCATGTTTTAATACTAACGAGCTTGACAAATCTTTACCTAGTGTGGTTGTTCCTCTATTGCAAGAGTATGAAGACGTGTTCCCCACTAAGGTGCCTAGTGGATTGCCACCCATAAGGGGAATAGAACATCAAATTGATTTTGTACCAGGAGCATCGATCCCTAATCAACCAGCCTATAGGAGTAATTCGGAGGAAACAAAGGAACTACAAAGGAAAGTTGAGGAGTTAATGGCCAAGTGACGCATGAGAGAGAGCTTGAGTCTATGTGCGGTACCAGTATTGCTCGTACTTAAGAAGGATGGTACTTGGCGAATGTGCGTTGATTGCCAGGCTATCAACAACATTACTGTAAAGTATAGACATCATATTCCTAGGTTAGATAACATGTTAGATGAACTGCATGGATCATGTGTTTTTACAAAAATTATTTGAAAAGTGGGTATCATCAGATTAGGATGAGAGAGGAAGATGAATGGAAAATTTCCTTTAAAACTAAATATGGATTGTACGAGTGGTTGGTAATGCCTTTTGGGCTAACTAATGCACCTAGTACATTCATGAGGTTAATGAATCATGCATTGTGTGCGTTTATACGCAGATTTGTTGTAGTATATTTTAATGATATCTTCGTGTATAGCAAGAACTTAGATGAGCATTTAAAACATTTGCGTTGTGTGCTTGATGTTTTTAGAAAAAAAAATTATATGCCAACATAAAGAAATGTTCCTTTTGTTCAGACAAAGTTGTGTTTCTTGGCTATGTTGTTAGCACAAGGGGAATCGAGATAGATGAGGAAAAGGTGAAGGCTATCAAAGAATGGCCCACACCCAAGTCAATCATGGATGTAAGAAGTTTTCATAGTTTGGCAAGTTTTTATCGACGCTTTGTCAAAGATTTTAGTACACTGGCCGCACCGCTCACTGAAATTGTTAAAAAATATGTGGATTTTAATTGGGGAAGTGAGCAAAATCGTACATTTGTTGAGATTAAAGAAAGGTTATGTAGTGCTCCTGTTTTAGCATTACCTGATTTTTCTAAAACTTTTGAGATTGAGTGTGATGTTTCAGGAATAGGCATTGGAGCTGTTTTGTTGCAGGAGAAGCGGCTAATAGCTTATTTCAGTGAAAAGCTAAATGGAGCAGCTTTGAACTACCTAACATATATGACAAGGAGCTTTATGCATTGGTGAGAGCCTTGGAGACCTGGCAACATTACTTGTGGCCGAAAGAGTTTGTCATACGTACCGATCGTGAGTCCTTGAAACACTTGAAGGGACAAGGAAAGTTGAATAAAAGGCATGCCAGGTGGATGGAATTCATTGAAACCTTTCCATATGTGATCAAATATAAATAAGGTAAGGAGAACATTGTGGCTTGACTGACGTGGGGAGAGCTTGTCTCTTTAGAGAAAGCTCACCCCAAGGTTCTCATGGTAGATCTGTTGGTCCAACGTTGGTTCGGGTAGGATAAAGGCAGCTTCTCAGTCAATGGATCACACCCATGGCAATGGTGGGGTGAATCTAAGGCACTAAAGGCTCTCATAGTATCTTTGCTTCAAATATTTCAGGGTTGTTCCAGCCGTTCCAAGGTTTCATGGTGCTCATTTATGGCGATTGGGACTTCTTTGAGAGCTTCCCTAGGAATTACAAACAGTACCCCTAGAATGAACAAAAATAATAGAACCTTTCAACCCCAAAAAAAGAGCTATCGAAAACCACGTGAGAATCACAAGAGAAGCAAAGACAAGAAGCGCCCACAGGAATGGATCCGGCCCACTCTAACCATGATTTAACAAGTGTTACCCGAGAATGGGCCCACAACCCACATGTTAACTAAGATTCCATCACGTTTGAAGAAAATAGCCCCAAACGGGCCCAACCATTAAACGGGTACTACCACCTGGGACGCAAAACCACCAGCCAAAATTGAACAAACCAAACCCATGGGCACACATAGTTCAGCCATTAGCTGTTTGCCGCCCATTGTTTCCAAGAAACCCGACAAAACCAATGGTATTACCACTATACACCTTACACCACTTGTGGGATAAAACCACCACGCTACCCAACGCGAACACAAGCCCCACGTTACCTTAAAGGCGGGTCCCACTTTCCTCACAAAATAGTAGCGTATAGAACATGTCCAAAAGTGATAACACGGTTTCAACAAAAAACTCTAGTTGCTAAAACCACCCATAGTTTTACCAAAACCTGACGCAAGTTGCAATGCAACATGCAACCTGTGTTCCCAATGTAAAGAACCAGATGCAAACGAAGGTTCCCAATGCAGTGCACTCATAGCACGTGAAAGACACTTTGTCTTCAACCATGAACCATTGAAACACGACTGCTAGAAACTATCGCCTGAGGTCGAGGTGATCGAACCGGCGGGCCAAAACAAACGATAAACCTAACGAAAAACTATAAACCCCGATTCCGGACACAATTAAATAGCAAACTCAATTTAATCCCGAATTGGCCAGCATACTCACACATGTGGCCCGTGTCCTCACTTCTTCTTCTCCATCCGTATTCACTGAAACTCTAACGAAAAACTACAAACAAGTCTACCCATGGAACCAACTTGAGACACGGGTCCCATCAGAAAATGCACTAACAGCGCATGAAGCCCACATCGCACGGAGGAATGCAATGTCGCACACTACCGCCATAGTGGAAGTTTAAAAATGTCAAACAACCGATTTTTACAAAGTAAGCGTGCGACCCAACATCTTCGGCCACCTCAAAAGATTTGATACCCTCATCTTCTTCTAGACCGAATCAGTTGAACTAGGACCATGCTTAAATACACAAGATCACTACCAACCAAAACCCAGGAGCTTCGAACCCTAACAGGTAAAACACCTGAGAGTCCCTCTCCTTCAGAGAAAAGCCTCAATCCAAAACAAACCCAAAGAGGCACGGTTGAACTCATTTCTAACTACAGATTTTCAACCAAATACCCAAAACTTCAAAGAAAATTGAAATCCAAGCTTAACTATAAACCTTATTCAGCAAAGAACAGTAAATACAGCATACCAGATTGGTCATAACGCGACGTAAAGAGATGGCTGAACAGAACAGCGACAATCAATTTACCTAAGCCGAAAACACCCACAGGAATACATATCTTCCCACCAAAATACTGCCACATGAAGCATGCCATGGTCGTAATGCCACAGATACACCGTGAATACCAACAATCATAACCATACAACTTGTTATTACTAACATAAAAGACATAATTATGGTAATACATAGATATTCAAGATTATGTAAACACATCTCATATACTTAGAAGAACCAACAAGATGGACGCATCCATTTAGATAACCTGCTTAGATTCCTTGCTAGAAAACACGTCGGCCAAATGCATTTCTAACTTGACTTCTAAATTTGTTAATCCAAATGCCCGAAGGCAAGACTAATCAATCTTAAGGTCCAACCTCCATACTCATGTATTCACAAACTAGCATGCTCAACAGACTTTCATGCTCATGTTATAAAAACGCTTAAACACATGCAATCAAGCACAAGCAATCATTCTCACAAGGTGACGCACCCTTTTCCCATAGCACTGAGTATTCGAACCCATAGCTCTGATACCAAGTTATCACACCCCTAATTCCAAGGTTACGTGAAAAGAAACCACCAAACTACCATTTATAAAAATACGATTTTTCATTTGGAAAACCATCAACCAAAATACAGCTTTTGAAATTAAAAGAGTACCCAAGGTTCAATCTCTCAAATTAACATACATACATAATGTACCGCCTCAAGACTTACAAACACGCCTTTAGAAATAGGCAACACATGGAGGATTACATGATCTCATAACAAAAAGGAAAACTAAATAGTAGCCTTCCTCCACCACGGGCTCCTCTAGATCAACCCCTATGATCATCAATACCTAAAAAAAGGTTCTACAAATCCCACAACGTGGTAAGATAGGATATGCAATCACATAGCATAAAGATGACTCAACCACATGAGCCCCAAAACAATTTTAATTCATAAAATCCTAAGTTTTCCATCAGACTCCCATAATTCTCAAAACCAAGCATTTCAACAATGGAGATAATAATTAACAGTTAAGGAAAAATAGTAACCAAAACATGAATTTCCACTCGGAACACACAGCCGAGTCCTAAAACATTTAAGGCCTGCTAGGTAATGACAAATTCTATACGGAGTCACAACAAAGCAGCCACACATGGGGGCAACCGGCTCTTTACGAGCTAAAGTCAAGGGAAGAAGCACCTACCATGCCCATTACGGATTAAAACCGAGGCAAGAAGCACCCAATCCCAACACTGTCACAGCACATCTAACGAATCATTTAAAAATCAATACGTAGCTCAACTACCAAAGCCTTTAAACAATATACATCAAACCTGTATAAAAAAATATCCAATGGCTATCCGCCATATCGTCAATCAATCATGGGAATCAAATAACACTTTCAAAATGTTTCCACCACCTATCAAAGCATTTAGAAACTCTGAGACTCAACCCTGAGGGTTAGCTCATATCCTCCAAAACACGAATTTCAAGATTTTTATAAATTCACCATTTTCAAAATCACCTTTTTGAAAATCATGAACATCCACATGTCCATATCATGTATTAAACTGAGAAAAAGCGCAAAACATGCTTTTTATCTGAACAAACATGGTTTAAATATAAAATATGACATTTAAAGCATTTTTAACCGGTAGAAAAGCGTATAACTCCACGTAGCACCCTTTAAAGACAACATAGTATTGGATCCTACCTCAGAGAGTTACAATTCGATGCCTCGAAAATCAAACCTCATCGGAACGAGAATCTATCCGGATGGATGCGAAGCCTACAGCATGGATAGCATGGATCCACTTACTGATTGTCAAAAACCAAGTCTCGGGCCCTTAAAAGTCTAGAGAGAAGGTGGAGAAAATAGAAACTTACAAGGAAAGCTAGGTTTTTAAAAATATCTACCAAAGGTTGATATTTATAGGCTCATTCCTAAACACGAACTAAGTTGATTGAATCCACTAAGTCAGTCGACTGAAAGCCTACTAGAAAACCCAAAATTTTTCCACTGCAACGATTTAATCGACTGAACGTCCAACCCAATCGACTGAACCCCAACCCAAAACATCCAGTCAACCAGATTCACCCCCTCAGTCGACTAAATGGCTACTGCCAACACAGATTGTACACCAGGGTCCAAAAAAACTTCAAAACTAACCAAAAACATATATATCATGCTGTTCTATAACACAGAAGCATAAACCAACGCATCGAGGATATACATATACGAAAAAGAATTGGTTAAATATATGTATAATGAAATAGAAACGGAACCGGGTTTCACAACTCTCCCCTGCTTAAAGAATTTTGCCCCTGAAATTCGCTACATGGTTACAAGGCAAAGAACTCCGGATATCTAGCATGAACCCCAGACTCAAGCTCCCACTTGCTCCTTTGTGTCTAGAATCTTTACAGGTCGCTTCTCATATTTAACATCCACATCCACTTGGAACTCAGCCTAACCCAGAATATGCGACGGGTTAGGCTCGTACTTTCGAAGCATGAGAACGTGAAACACGTTATGCATAGACACCAACTGGGGCGATAAAGCCAGGCAGTACGCTACTTCCGTAATTCTTTCAAGGATCTCCAACAGTCCAATGAAATGCGGTGATAGCTTCCCACTACGGTCGAATCTCATCGAACCCCTACATGGCAAGAATTTCATAAACACATGGTCCTCCACTGCAATCTCTAACGGTCTCCTCCTTTGATCAGCGTAGCTCATCTGGCGACTCTAAGCAATCAACAAACGTTAGCATTAACAGCAACCTTCTCTGTCGTCTCCCGTACTAAGTCGGATCCCAAGATTGTGTGGACTCTCCCACATCTATCCAACACACAGGTGACCTACATAGCCTACCGTATAAAGCCTCAGACGGTGCCATCCTAATATTGGACTGATAACTATTATTGTTGTTAACTCGGCCAACGGTAGATGATCTTTCCAAGAACCCCAAGAATCAAGTACACATGCTCTCAATATATCCTCCAAGATCTGGATGAAAAGTAGTACTAAACGTCAAGCTAGTCCCCAAAGCCACCTAAAGACTCTGTTAAAAGTGCAATGAAAGTGCGGGTCTCGATCATAAATAATAGTTACAGGTACTCCGTGTAGCCGAACCATCTCTCGAACATACAACCTACCCAGTCTATCCATCGACTCCAGATGTAAACCCGCAAGGATTAGAATTCCCTTGAACCAACGAACAAATTGAAATAAACCCAAGAACCTTAAAATCAAGTCAAGAAACAAATCTTGATCCGTACTCTTGTTTTAAGAACCAAGATTGTGGCTAGGATGCCACAAGGAAGAAACCTTGATAAGTTTTTTAATTCACTCAGGAACTACAAGAGAAATTTTCTCTCAAAGAAAATTGTACTTCACTTTATTCATGTCAAAATAACAAATGGAGGCTCCTTTATATAGGAAAAGGTTAAAAGAAATTCCTTATTTCTAAGCAATGTGGGACAACATGTGCTAGCCAAAAGTAAACCCCAATCATAGGCTGACCGAAATTACTTAGGCCCAAACCCTTATTCTTCTAATAATAATTAAAAGTAAAACGCAACAAATTAAATAGTCCAACAAGCCTATAAGCACGAATATTAAAATCCAGAACATTAGGTTGTGCTTCTCTCCGTAGCTTGTATCACATGAAGTGGAACAGGTTCTTCTTCTTGTGATACCATCTTAAACGCTGTAGATTCTTGTATAATAAATTGGTATACTCGGTCCAGACAGATTGCACCAATAAGTTGCGTCGTTGATCTTCTTTGCTCTTGATCTTGTGATTGGCGCTTCTGGGACTTACAACGGAACTCTAGGACTCTGTCCACTATCTCTAAAACTACGTTGATTCCCATCATTCCCTCTCTCCTCAAAAGGATTTGACCCTGAATCGTCACCTACATCAAAAGGAGAAATGTCAGAAACATTAAAAGAAGTAGAAACATTATACTCACCTGAAAAATTATTTTTATAAGCATTGTCATTGCTCTTCTCCAGAACTTGGAAAGGTCCTTCAGCCTGAGGGTGCAATTTAGTTTTTCTATGGGTTGGAAAGCGTTCCTGTTTTTAGCATCTGTTATGTTGTGTTAGGTTGGTTGTTCCTGTTTGTAGGCGGATGTGGGGCCTTCCATCCTTTATGTTCTTTGATGATTTTTTTAGTGGGCATCTATTTCTCTGTGCTATTGTTGTTCGTGTTCTGGGTACTGCTGCTGCGGTTTCTTTTTGAGGTTGCTGGCTGTTGATGGTGCATGGATTGGCTTAGCTTCGGTTTTGATCTGTTGGGTTTAAGCTTGGCTCTCAACTTCAATTTTTAGCTTGATGTTTGGGGCTACTACGGTGGGCCTGTTTTATGCCTGTTTATTGTTCTCGGTCATGTGGATCTTCTGCTGCACTTTAGGCTATTAAATTGATGGTGGTAGGCTATTGCGGCCATTTGCATTGCTACGGTTCTCCCTGCTTATTTTTTGCTCGTTTCCTTGCTGCTCTGGGTTTTTGAGCATGGCATGTCTTTGTTTGGGCTTTTGCCTTGTTTTGTTCTTATTTGGGCAATTTTGTTTGGGCATGTTTCTGCGCTTTCTGTTATGGTTTTCTAGTTCATTACCCATATGGTGTTTTGGTTTAGGCATCCATATGTTGGTTTTATTTGTTTCTTGTATGGTTCATTCCGGCTTAGCCTAAAGCCGTTTCTATTTTGTTTGGTTCCAGCTAAGCCTAAAGCCTTTTTTGTTGCTTCTAGCTTTGCTTTTAGTGGTGGTTTGTAAGGCCTAGGGTATGCCCCTTGTATTCGTGTTTCCTTTTCTTTTTTGTATATCACATTTATTTTGG
>JAOTRH010445350.1:0-31805 GCA_034768845.1 Heliamphora exappendiculata
ACCGTGACGTCCGCACCCAGCTAACCAACTTTCGGGCCATTTCTGGCATCATCTAAGGACTATATTCGACCCGATCCAATTCTCCACCCCGATACGTACGTCGGCACTCGTAAAGCCGATGCAAGTCAAAATAAAAAATTCAAAAAGGGGTGCAACTCGAGGACTTCCCAGGGAGTCACCTGAATGTTTTGAAAAAACTCTGAACCATTAATGATGTAGTAGTTATCTTATGTATTTATGAATGCTCAGCAAGAATATGCCCTTTACTTATAGTTACATATGTCCCGACATACCCGAGGAGCGGGGTGTCATAGTTGGTATCAGAGCCTAGGTTTAGTAAATCTTCAGGCCTTGGGAAATGGGAGATTACGAGTTCTGTAGCATAAAAACTCCGTAGAGTGTCTGTACTATTAAGTTTTTATGTATAATTTTAACAACTTAAAATTTTTACCTTAGTATTTTCTCTATCTATCTTTCTTTTGGATGGCGTCCGACGCAGAACTTGCCGGGGAACCATGGGCAGCATCGAAACCAAAGGACTCAGACTTCGAGGAAGAACCTGCCGAAGAGAAAGACCCGACAGAAGTATTTTCATTAGCATGGATGTTTCCGAACGAGTGGTTAGCGCAGGGATAGGAAGAGGTCGAGGAAGTAGGAGCAAACGAGGAACTCGATGTAGTAGGGGACGAGGCAAACTTCGGAGCAAACAAGGAGCTGGGACTTGAGGACGACGACGAGAACGAGAAGCTAGCCATCGCTTTCTTTTATAATCCACTAGAGGTACCACTGCCCGAATCAGAGGACGACAAAGAGACAGATGCGACAATTTACTGGAGCTGCCAAGACTATTCCAAGGACTACCATATTGGCGAGTGGGTTTATGCCCGAGTATTCCCAGAAAGGAAAAAGAGGTGGAGGAAGCCAGAATCTTTCCCTCAATTTGTAGGTCTAATAAAGGTTCTAGAAAATATGACAAAATAGCATACTGAGTGGAAGTACCGCCAGGGTTTAAGGAGTGACTCAGAGATTTAGTAATGACCCGATGGCTGCAGACGACAATGCCGAGCGATAAACGAGGGATCGTTGACCCACGCAGCTCAGATATCAACTTCGATGATCCAAAAACTTATGAAGAGGTACCGGTGACCATCACAAATAGAGCTCGTAGAGGGCCAGGGAACATTTGGTGCGTGAAGGTCTAGTGGCATTGTACGCTATTTATGAAGCGACTTGGAAACGCGAGGAAGTTGTCCGTCACTTCTGTCCGCAATTGTTTGTTTAGACTTTAGTACGTTAGGCGTTGTATTTTTTTTTTGTTATGTGTATGCTATGTGAACTTTTTAAGAATCTTGTACCAGTTACATTTTGAATAAAATGTAAGTATTCGTTGTTAAATTCTTTATAAACTATCTCAAAATCATATGCTATCTCATAATCTCAATCTAAATCTATAATATCCCAAAAACATGAAGACAATTAAGAATGAAAATAACCCCCTAATCTCGACACTCTCTTAGATAGTTAATAGACGATCAAACCCCGATAAGTTAACTAACTCCTAGAAGATAAAGCATTCAGAGTAGCATAAGTTTCAAAGGAACGCCATTAAAACCCCGCAATTTCACCCTTATAAGTTTTTTTTCCCAAACCCTTGTATCAACTTCTATACTGATTAGAATTCTTTGCCTATCTTTCCTTCTAATAGCACAGGTCCTCAATAATGCTACCGAGTAACATTCGTAAGTAATCTTTCACCACCACTCATTTTCTAACTTCAATACTAGATCCGACTGAAGCAATTTTGTGAAATTCTTGAAATCCTAACCTGGGGAGTTGACTTGGATGCTTGAATTGAAATACGTTAGGCCGACATAATTTCAGGGTAAATATCCATTTTGGCTACCCATTGCTTAAACATACCTTTTGTCAAAGTCTGATACTGCACAGATTAGTCCCAAGGACATCCTCTTTGTAATGTTCATTAATTACTGATTTCTTATCTCTAGTGCACCTAAGCTTCAATCGACCTCTCGACCCGAGCCCATGGTGATTACTTTAACTATGACCCCATGCCTTTGAACTATTTGGGAGTCCACCCTAAGATATTCTAACCCCAGCAGTATCTCGTGCTTATATCATTTGGAATCCTCAGCCAAATGCTTATCTAGTCATTGCCGTATGGTCACCTCCTTTGAAACCAGTGAGATTGAGCTGACCGTCCTTATCAAACTCCACGTGTGTTTTCTCCGTCGATCTTCAAAACCTTACTTGTAGGTCAATAAGTGACGACGATCGTCGGAATATTATGTTATTAGGCCTTAGCATCTTAACGAAAGACTAAGGCAATGCACGAAAACCTCTTAGCATCTCTTCAAATCATAGCGCAATCTTTCCTCAACATTTGACTCAAAGCACCATCAAACGTTCGTGTTTAACGAAGTCTTAAAGACTGAGACCCCCGACTGCAGGAATGGTTAAGGGTTTATTCAACTGATTGCACCATTTCAAAGGACCCAACAAGTATAACTATACCATAAAAAATCTACAGTTTTGAACAACAGCTTCACACTAAGGGATTCATCACATCACTATGAGACAAAGTTTAGACTTTCCCTAGCTAATTCACAGTGGACCCACACATCCAACGAACCGAAAAGCAAAAGGTTCGTACCGACAGTAGAGAAGTGAAAAACAAGAGACAACCTCAAGCTCAAGATATCCTTAGTATGCAAGTAACAGGAGAGTATCTGTACACATCAATATTCACGTCATCTTTTTAGAATTCGAATCCTGCCATCCCCACCTTCAATAAAGAATTTTGACAACAACCATGGGCATCAGGAGCCTGATTGAGAATTAATCTTCAAATCGAAATAGATCACATAATTTGATAATTGCTTTGACCGTACCTTTATCACATTCATTTTACACTAGAATGACCAACCATTGAAGAGAAACGATCCAATCAATGGAAGAGGCATCCAAACCCTACGTACCAATACGTGAAGGAACAACGGCAAAAACTAAGAGAAACAGTGCGACACTTGGAAAGATTGGAATAGGAACGAAAGCATGTGACTACGGACTTCGTTGCCAAGCTCGTTACGATCACATTAGGATTAAAACAACATTCAAGTTCTGATGGATTTCCTCACCAAGACCACTCATTTTCTATTGGTTAAACCACACGACACATCGGTAGCTACAAGAAAAAAGTATATTCGAGAGATTTTACACCAACTTAAGTTCTCTACCATACCTAACCAAGACCCGCACCTCACCTGGGCAGTCTAAACACCCAATTCTGAACCATCAAAAGTATGTACGAGTAAGCATAAAAGAAATTGAAGGAAATTCTTATTTTCAATCAAATCCGCTTACAATAACAGGCTTTCAACTAGCTTTGGCAACCATATGAGATTTTATGTGTGAACAACACTGCGAGATTATCAGTATACGGAATAGAAACATAAAGGAATTGATTAGTTGGAATAGATCCTTGCTAGTCAACGAAGTGAGACCCAAAATATAATAACAAAAATTCATATAAAATCCAAAATGGTTGCCCTGCTGTGACGATCTTTGGTAAAGAACGATAGAATCTCATTGAATAAAACGTTTCGTACTAATAAGGAGATTGAGTGCCATGCTTCCACCTTAAAAGTATAACCAACTTTAGCAAACAGTTATGTGACCCCTTTTTCCTTTTCTTTTCTTTAGAGACGGTGGAACAAAGGAAAAACCATAGGTGTTCAGCACAAGTATGAGAAACTAAAGAGGAAGTGGAAGTCCCGAGCCTAACACCAACTTTGTAAGATCTAACAGCTAACTTGGATCGATCGCAAGGGAAGGCACCCCAGGAAGGATCATGGTACTTATCGGACCTAAGAGTATAAAATATCCCAACACTTGAGAAGAATAATTTTTCTCGAACAACGGAGGTTTGGATTAAAGCCACAAAGCAACAACAACCAACAGTAAGAGCTTATTATAGGTGCAACCAGCCAGGACATAAGATGATGCACTGCCCGACAAGAATTGGAGAAGACAATCAAGGAGGACCACAATGAAATAACAAGAAGATTACACGCTCGAAACCTTACCCTCAAGATGACCAATGAGAACAACTAGAAAAAAGGACACCAAAATTAAAAATATGCTATCAATGCCATAAGCTCGGACATAAAAGATCTGAGCGCCCACTACGAAGGGAATTAAACTACAACCACCGTCAGCTAGAACAGAGTTACAAGGATCAAACAAATTTGTTACAGCAAGAAACAAGTGGGTTAAAAAAGGTGGTGCAACCCGACCAACCAGAGAGTGAAGAGTAGAGCTTTCGCCCTCCACAGAAGACAAACTCAATGCTCTGCTTTAATTGTACTAAGATCATATATAGAAAGTTTGAATGCCCGCTGCCAAGAGGAAGAAACTACAATGTTCATCAAAAGGGAACGGGCAGTTCGGGAAGGATGATACAACTCGACCAACAAGAAAACCTGTGATACCCCGTCCTCCGGGCACGTCGGGACATACATAAATATAAATAAAGGGATATTCTAGCCATTCATTTATATTTACATAAGTTAGTTATTGTATCATAAAAGAGTTCTGAACCGTTCAAAAGTACATAATTATTACAGTTTTACTAAGAAATTTCAACAATTACACTAAGCGCGAGAGAACTGAATATAAGCACAAAAGCAGAGGTCTCGACTCCTCAGATTGCATTTGCGAAATCTACGTGCTCTTAGAACTCACCCTGTTCTTCAAACTCTTCTTCTCCTTCTGGGACGACTTCCTCCAAGAATTCCTCCTTGCATGTGGCACGAATGCCATGAGCCAAGACCCGGAAGCAAAACACTCTAACCTTCTAACTAATCTCACGGTATAAAATTCACCAAGGCACAAAATTCACCACGACGCATACCGTATAACACCCAGTACAGTTTATAGTCAATGAGACAGAAAAATTTATGACAGGATAGTAGATAAGTCAATAAACACGTGCGTATAAAATGCAGATGCCCAACCCAATATTCACCCAGATTATAATAGGGATTTCACGCCGAGAATCACAAGAGTATACTTGATGGGACTTGATCACCAAAGCCATCATCGTGCCTCGTAGCGAATAGTAAATGCGTCACTGGGCTTCATACCACAGCTATTTTACTTAATGACAATGGCGTGGGGGTGGGCCAACCAATTATCAGCCACCTTATCCAGACTGATAATTCCCACCTTAAGATGCATAATGCCTTCGCCAGTGTCAACCCAAAGTATAAGAGAATTCAAGAGACATTCACATTATACAAAGTATCAAGATAAGGTATTTAGGACCACCATAATTGGGCTCTCTCTGCAATTACCCAAAATTCAAGCTATCGAAATCAAAATGCTAGTGACGAACAATGGTGCACAACAGTATCCACAATAAACCATTTCAAACACCGGGGATGCACCCAGGATATATAAATCAAATCTGTAACACCGAGGACGCACCCAAGGTGTACAAGCCATAATCATTTTAAACATCGAAAATGCACCTATGGTGTATAAATCAAAACATTTTCAAAAATGACAATCAGGAACGCTCTAAACTTAGTGTGACGACTCGTAATAAAAATAATAATACAAAAATACAAAATAGCAATTAATATTTAAAGCAACCCAAAATAAAATTCCAGACATAACCTCATAATTAAATTTTAAACTGTAACTCAAAAACTTATATCAATTAAAATATCAGTAGTTAAAAATAAAAATAAAAATATATTATATAGTTAAAAAAATTTTGTAAGAATTCTGACTATATGATAATTCATAAAAATACATTAAAAGTTTATATTAAAAGTTTTACATCAAAAAAAAATTACATAGTAGAAAATCTTTCTATTTTGTACCACTTGTCAATTGTGAGCCTTGCAAAACGCCACTTGTCAGACTAAATGCATGCAAGGCAACACATGCAAAGCCAGCTGATTCCAATTTCTCCTGTAAATAGACGTCTACCTGTTAATATGAGGAAACAAAGAATGAAAGAGAAGACTTGTTAGCAGACATTACATATATATATAATATACATATTAGAAGAATGTAGCAGAGAGCTTTAAAACAGAAGCTCACGCAGAAGCAAGCCAAGGAAAGGACACCGCGCCTTCCACACCGCTGATACCCCGTCCTTCCCGCCAGCAACCCTCATCGCCGGCCCTGCCGCTGGCCTTTTCTTCTCTCTGTCTCTCTCTGTCTCTCCAAGACAACCACCACCATAACCACCTCCCTCACCGCCTTACCACCCACCCAAACGTCCCTCTCTCTCCTCTCCTCTCTTGGCCTCTTAACTCCACCACATCGCCACCACCAAAATTCCACCACCACCCGCACAGCACCACCAAGCACCTCCGCCACCATACCTTGCCACCCAACCACGCCATGCACGGGTACCTCCGCTGCGTGTGCGCCAACCCTCCGCTGTGTGTGCATGTGTGGGATAAAATGTGAATTATGTTCACAGGTGTATGGGTGTGTGCGTTTAGCGTTTTGTGTTTGTCTATTTTGTTTTAAAGCTTCCATTATACATTGTTTGGCTGCTTGCATAGATTATAAAAAAGATTGTTAAAATAAATTTTATAATTAATCTCTCTTCATAAAAAACAACAATAGAAATAAAGAATTTTGAATCTTCTTTTAAAATAAATTTCTAAACAAAATTAAAAAAAGTAAAAATAAGATTTTCTTGTAAAAATTTATAAGTTAGAACAAATTGTTTTACAAAGATTTGTATTATGGGTTAAGCATTATGATATTATAAAAATTTAATTGGGTTTACTTTAAAAAGAATGTTGTTCTTTTAAAACTCAATAATAAATTTTATCATAGAATAGACCAAGTTTTTGGACTCAAAATAAAACATTTGGTATAATTTGTTTAAACTCAAAAGAAAAATCAACTCCTTTATGTAAAAATAACAAGAGTTTTAAAGATCAAGAAATAATTATGCTCTTCAAGACTAAATAAAATAAATTATATGATAAAAAATTTCTCAAACTAACATTTTATAGTAGCTTAACCCTAATTTTTAAATTTGTTCAAGATTTGTAAATTGTAAGTTTTCTTACTCGGCTAAAATTTGTAAGATTTTGTCAGAAGTAACAAAATTATGAAGTTTTCTCTTACGGTTTGATAAAACATCCTAAAATAATAATAATAATAATAATAAATAAATAAATAAAAATAATAAATAACTTCTATAAAATGAAACTAAAGAGAGTTAGAATGAATAGGATAATTACATATTATGATAAATTCACTAAATTTAGTATTTTTATGTGTCCATCTAGGTTTGGATGCTTGGACAAGAGTAATTAAATAAAATCCTCATTAAAACTAGGTGAGTTTCATATATCTTTCTTACTTGATTTTTTCTGTTATGTTTTGAATACAAAGTATTGTGTTTTCGAATAAAATAACATTTTTTTTTATGTTTTGAATGCGAAGTATTGTGTTTTCGCATAAAATAACGCTTTTCATACAACTTTCCTGTCATGGATATATCTGTGAAAAATGTGAATATCCTTGGTTTAAGAAATATATGAATATCCTGTTGAGACTACTTTGAAAATGTGTATATGATGATAGCTTGAATGGTGTTAGCCCGGTCGCTGGGGTGTTGAACAGCGAGGTGTATAAGGATGGGATCACAGTCAGGTGATTGTTAGTTATGATATCATAACGAAATGGGTTGTGGGGTCGCTCCATACGTAATTCTGGCATAGCCATGAGCATATCATCGTATGTAGGGCTTAATGCCTGTAACTTATTTATGAAAAATCTGCTAAGGCACAATGTCCGAAACTTGTTTATAAAAACCTGCTATGGCTTAATGCCTGAAATATATCAATGAAAAATGATGTGTTTAACAAGACAGTTTGATGAGATATTTTCATATGGTAAAATTGATATTCCATGACAAACCTGTAACTTTAATATATATGCACTCACACAAGATTTGTGCTTATGAAATTGATATTGTGGCATTTCAGGGTAAGGTGAATGCCGGATGATCGAAGATAAGAAAAATATCATTTTGTGTTATTAATTAGGATATGTGTACCTGATTATATTTAGATGTAAATGTTTTATACCCAAATCTTCTCCTGTAAAGTTAACATACTTCATAACACTAGTATGGCTCTGGGTATGTTTGTAAACTCTTGTTTTCGCTAAACCTTTTCTAAATTATGTTTTTGCAAATTCTTAAATGGTTTGAAAAAGTAGGCCTCGGGTGAGCTTGACTCACTGACCGGTCACGAATACCATTTATAAAAATGGGACGTGAAACTAAGAATCAAGAACGACGATCTCAACATAGCCTATCCCAACAACGATTTGCACATATGGACTCCAACATGTCAGGATGCAAATGAAAATGGTCATGAGGTGTACCATTGATCTCAAGTGCAACAATTTATAGCATGATATTAACATGGCAAAATTCATGGTATAACGCGCAAAGCATAAGGTACAAGTATGTGTAGCACAAGCTACAATTCTCAAGATATGATTCAACATGATAACATGAGTTCTAAATCATTATACATTCACTTAAAAACTCTAATCAACTAATTCAAGCCAATAATCATATAGAACTCGGGTCTCACAACAAGGGTACTCAAATCACGCTTAGCAACTTTTAAGGCCAAAAATCAAGTATTAAATTAAAAGAGCCGACAAGATTTTGGGGTATCTAGACATTGAATCAAGTTATGATTTTTATACACCATTTAGATAAAAGTATTTCCTATAATTATCATGTTTACCAAAATTATGCTTCTGTTGATCTCGGTTTTTGGGTATCATTTCAAGTCCAAATGAACCCATTGTGTAGTATGTTTTAGTTTAACATGTCCCCTACAAGTTTCATGTTTAGATCTAAGGGTAGTTATTTGAACCAAGTTAGACTTTTTGGCCATTTTAAAAAGTAGGTTCTGTCAGCCGCCAAAACTCGGCAGAGCCGATTTTGGACAGAGGGTTTGAAACGGTTTTGGGATATCATCCCAAGGATTTAAGGTCTGATTTTTGGGTAGTAAGTAGTTCAATATTTTAGCTAAAATATTCATGTAGACCACTTTCGGAGTAGGTCACTAACAATATGAGTTTTGAGCTATATAAAAATATGTAACAGAATGTTCCTTGGGGGCTGAAACTCAACAAAGACTTTCAAAGAGGTTTTGACCTATCAAAACTCAATATGTTGTTCTCATATTTGGTGAGTAGATATATATACATGTTATCTACAACTTTTATGTTTTGACCAAAGTTCAGATATCATTTTAAAATAGTGTTTTTATGTTGGTAGTGTTGGCTGGTCGAAAAATGACGGTAAAATTGTAATATCTTGAGTTCTAGTTATGAAAATGAGTTGAGACCAACTTTGGATGAAAGATAACAAAAAAAGATAAATCTGGACATAAAGAACATACTTATATCAATTTTCTATGTTGAGTTATTGCGTTTCAAATCTCACGGCAAAAACATCAATGTTCTCACAAATTAAGCCTCTTAGGGTTCAAGTCTTCTACTTATGTCATGTCAAGTTTTTGGTCTATTTCTTTGCATGCTTGTGTTCTAAACTTTAATATCGAGACTCTAGCACCCTTAGAGGTCATCAAACTCAAAGATAATATCACACAACATATCTCATGTCACCCATAAACATAACGGCCCATATTTTGTTACTATGACACCTTTTCGGTTTGATTTTAGTTCTTGATTTTTAAAATGTTTAAAGAGATAAGTTGAGGGATATTTTGAGGGATATTAGATATAAAGTTTAGAGATTTTATTTACTTATTTTGAGGGCTCAAGGAATGGTGTTATGGAAGGGACTTAGCTTTAAAACAAAGCACCTCTTGATTCTTAGCTCCCTTCTTCTTTCTTTCTCCTTCTTTTTCTCCCTCAAACTTATAGAACACTCAACTAAGTCTTTCTCTCTCTATATGCACAAAAATATGAAGGGGATAGAGTGGTGTTTGGCTTGATTTATATAGGCAAAGGCTAGAGAACATGGAGGGAACACAAATTTAATTAAGGGTACTTTCTTCTCCTTTTTCTCTTTCACTTCACATGGATTGAGTTGATATGAGTTGACATAGTGATGGTTTTGAAGGAACAAAATCAGATTTGGGAAAACTAAATACAGCTAGGGGGCTGTTTGGGGGATAAAAACCTAACCCCACATCAATCAAGGGATTTTGCATTGGTTTACGTGCCATTTTGTGTAAGAAAATGTATTAAAAGTTAATTTGATATATTTTTTTGGTATTTTTTCTTATTGAGACCTATTATTTTAGTATATTTATGAGTAAGATAGTATTTTTATATATTATCATAATTTTTATAGCAATTGACTAAATAGATGTAGTCTTTTAAGTCAAATTAACCTATTTTGGCAATATATGACTTTTTGACTTATTTTGTTGTGTGTGAACTTCAATAATGATTTGTTTGCTTTTGTTGATCTGTAACACTATATTATTATGTATATTACTTGTTCAACAAGTATTGGATCATCATAATGCTTAATTTAATATATTTCTCATTATTTTAAGCTAAAAAGAAAGTAAAAAGTCACTTTTTGGCACTCTTCCCAAGGTGGTGGGCCACTAAGGGGTATTTTTGGCATTTTTGATGTTATTTTGTCTTTTTTCTACTTAATTATACTTAAATCCTTGATTTAGGGTATTCATATGTCAAAATATGAATTTTCAAGACTTTTTGCTGTACTATGGGAAAAACGGTCATTTTACCCTATTTATGAAGATTTTTTATTTTTAATTCATTATTTCATGATATTCACTTCATTTAGAATGTTAGAAGACTCTCTGGGTGTTATGGTTTTCTTGCCTGAGTTTTAGACATTTTTGGGATTTTCGGGCCAAACTTAGGATTTTCGATTCGAGTTAGGATTTTGAATCTCGTCCGTGTTCCATAGCTTTGTGAACAATCTATCACTAATACTTACGGTTTGGATGACATGAAATACAAGTATTATTACAAAAAAAATCTCCATAAGTTATCTTACACTTAATGCTTACTAAAACAACTTCAAACTTAACTCCACAAGATCCCAAAATATGAAAATAATCAAGAACTAAAACAACCCTTAAATCATAAGACTCTCTTTTTTTTTCTTAAAATGGCTGGTAGACGACCAAACCACCACCAAAAAATTAGTGGGCTCATGGATGACGAAGCACCTGATTTAACCTAAGTTTTACGAGAGCTTGCCACTAGCATTAACTGTCTCCATGTGCATAATAAAATGTGGTTCTTATCGAAGCTTGGAAGAAAACGAGTCCCTACGTTGAGAAGCAAAGTATAACCAAAAGTGGCCGAGGAGTGGCTAAAGACCATCAAGAAGTTATTCAACTTAATTGGAGTTCAAGTTGAGGCAGATCGGGTAGCTTTAGTAGCTTACTTATTTGAAGGAAAAGTGGACCATTAGTGGTCTATGATCGACAACACCCAAGACGTGGCAGCCTTAACATGGGATCAATTCGAAGGGTTATTTTTGGAGAAGTATTTTTCGCTCCCCTCTGTTAGGGACAGTGTAACACCCCGGTCCAAACCCTAGTAGTAACCACCTAGGTTGTAACAACCCGACCCGGATCCTAGTTGTAACAGCCCGAACTGTAAGTACTCGTGAAACGATCTAAGCCCAAACACTAGTATTAGCAACGGTTAGTTGATGAGAACTTAGGTCGCTACATGAATGATGGAAAATCCAAGCTCAACCCGAAACCCTAAATTGATCTAGAAACCCTAAAAAGGGCAAATACTCAGAGGCAGAGCCCTAACACTCAGAAAAGTCTCAGAACAGCTTAAATTGAGTAAATAACATAAAATATAAAATTAAAAATTAAAATTTCTCATAAATATGGTAAAATAACCATTTTGCCCCTAGTACAACAAAAAGTCTTAAAATTTTAAAATTTGACACATGGGCACCCAAAATCAAATATTTATATATAATTAATTAATAAAATAAAAAATAACAACAAAATGACCAAAATGCCCTTGCATGGCCAGTCACCTAGGAATTTGTGCCCAAAAAGCTATTTTTTGTCTTTTTAAGCTTAAAAATAAAAATAAAATGTATAAATTAAGCATTATTTTGACCCAATAAGGTGGCACCGAGATTTTAGAATTTTTGGAAAATGTTCAAAAATATGCGAATTCAAAGGATGTTTAAAAAATCTTTTAACACCTTGAAAATCAAATTTTGAAAATCCCTTTTTGATAAAAATGGAGTCGCCACGTGATTTTTGAGAAAAACAAAAAAAAACAAAAATGGCTACTGATCTTGAAAACGTTTAACCAGAAAAAGAGGGTTCGGGGGCTAAGGTACAAATTGAAAAAAGTGTTAGGCATCCCGTTCACCAACCATAAGGTTGGCCTCTACTAATCGTCATTGGTTCTTTAATAGAATTTCTCAAATGCATACAAATAAAAAAAAATAGAGGCAAAGAGAGAACATCCAAAATCAAATGTGAAAAATACATAACATATGTACATAACACTCCAAATTAAGACAAATAAATGAATGAATTCATAAGTCTTACGGTATGCAATTTCTAACTAAATAATACATAAAACACACCCGCATGTAATATTTACAAAAATAAATTAAACTAGCATTGTTTAAATAAAAGAACAAAAATATAATTAAAAATTCTAAAAATTACCTAAACATGAATTGTTAATAAGCTAAATTATTCTAAACACGTACTTTAAGGAAAATAACCGAAACATGCATATTACAAAGAATGAACTAAGTTAACATTAAAAAAAAACTAAATGTAAAAAGATGCATAAAAGTTAAAAAAAAAACTTATTAACAAAGAAAATAAAATGATGGTTTTATAACGAAATAGAGTTTGAGAATTTAAAAAGGAAAAAAATGAAGAAGAAGTTTGTAAAAGAAAATGATGCTAAATGAAAAGGTTAAAAAATGTTTATTTTAACTATTAAAAGAAATTTCAATTATCCACATTTCATATTTTTAAACAAAACAAAAGAAAATTAAAAAAAATGGAAGAAAATCATACTACCATTTAAAAGTGCAAATTAGCTTGAAAGTTTTTTTGTGAATTTTGGATTTACTAAGGATAAAAGAAATACTATATAAGGAAAATAAAGCTAAGAAAAAAAAGCTTTGTGAGGAAAGAAGAAAAAATGAAAGCTAAAATGGATATTATAACTAATAATGAAAAGAAAAAAAATAAAAAAAATGGAACATTAGCATTAATAAGAAAAGAAAAGAAATACTGGTAATAAAAAAAAATTAAATAAAACTACTAAAAGAACATTTAAACTAATAGTTAAAAGAAAAGGACATTAATATCATAAGAAAAATAAAATAAAATAAAAATGAATACTAGTAATGGAAATTAAACTAATGTTACAAGAAAAAGAAATAAATGCTAGTAAAATTAAACTAATGCTATCAAAAACAACTATTTAACCTGAATATAAAATGTAATATTAATTACTACATTCACATAAATGTAAGTGTATTATTATAACAATTAATAACATTAATTAGTTGTAATTGTCAATACATATTAGTACTATTTTAACGAATTAATTAAAAAAAAAACAAATTTGTTAATCGTGAATGTGAGGAAATAAGCAATTAATTAAACGATTAAACTAAATGTGAGCAAATGAACAAAGCCAATATTAACTATGTAAATAAAAAGGGATACATTAGATTAAATGTAACCCGATCACCCCAAAGAGAGAATAGGGTTAGAAGGACCAGGGATCCAAGCGAGAATACCTAGATTGCTAAAGAATCCTCAAGTCATGGAATGCGCCTCGGTGGTCTAATTCTCGGGTGGTGATCCGAGCAAGGCTTCAATGTAGGTGTCGGAGGTTCAGAACTCGGTATTTTGGCAGGGCTTCGGCGTTGGGACTCGAAATTGCTTGGCAACTCGGCAGAGCTTCACTCTCAAAACCTCACACTCGAATTCTTTTTCTTTCTACTTTCAAAACGTATCAGAGGTACGGTATTTATAGAGTTTATCAGCCAATGAAATGCTGCCACGTTTTTGGGACACGTCAGGTCATTTAGAGTTGGCCGTCGCCACAATGCAAGTTGGCGGTCGCCATGTTTTTGAAAAGTTTTACAAAATTCTATGGCGGTCGCCATAATAAAAGGTGGCAGTCGCCACATTTGGCTAGGGTTTCCAACAGGTTCTATTGGCGGTCGCCACAATGAACATGGCGGTCGCCTTACTTAGGCAGCAAGTTTCGTTGGTTTGACAAAAATTCATTGGTTTGAAGGTTTCGGGTTCAAATACCGAGCTTGGATCACTTGTGAGACCCGGACCCGTCTCTTTTTTAGACTTATATGTATGTATGATGTGTTTTGCATATATATGTCTGCGATGTATGATTTACTCGTTTTGATGCATATTTATGTTTATCTGGGCATGCGGGGTTGGTTCCCGATGTTGTAGAAAGTTGTCGTGCGAATTTTAAAAATTTTAAAAAAAGATATTTTGGAGGCCTATAAATATCAGAACTTAGATATTTTCTAAAATAGTATTTTGAAAACATAACTCCTAAGTTTCCTCCAAATTCTCTATGCCATCTCTCTAACTTCTCGGGGGCCTAGAGCTTGGTTTTTGATAAACCAACTGCTGATCCTTGGAATCGGCATCGAGGGCTTCGCACCCATCTAGTTAGAATTTGATTTCAGCGAAACTCGATTTTGTGCGTGGATCGAGGCATCAAAATTTTGACCCAACAAGGTAGGATTTCAGATTCTACTATTGTATAAGAGATATATATATGTAATCTTATGATGTTTTACCATTTAAAAACGCATGAAAAGATGATTTGTGTTTTAGATCCAGTTTTGGGTTTAAACCATTTTTCGGCGTTCGGGTGGATGAAACCATGTTTTGAGGGTTTCTTTTGTGGCTTTATGGTAAGCTTGGGCTTACGTATCCTTGCAGGTATCATATACAGGAGTTTGGAGATTTGATTTGAGGTTTAGAAGCAAAAAAACCAGAGAACCCATGGCCAAAAACATTTTCTGGGCTGGTTCAGTCGACTGAAGCCATAAGTTCAGTCGACTGGATCATCTTTTGCTGAGTTCAGTCTACTGAACATGGGGGGTCAGTCGACTGAAGTTCTTTCTATTTTGGTTCTCTTTTTCTAGTGCCTATTTCAGTCGATTGGGGGCTTGGGCCAGTCGACTGAACTCCTGTGAGGGCTGAGGGTGTTGTTTTGGGGGTTCGGTGGTTGGATTTTTGGCTTCCCTCACTTTCCCCGGATGGTTTTAAAGGTGATAGATTTGTGAAATCTCACTTGTCGTGATTGATTTTCAAATGGTTGGTTTGAAAAAGGAGTGTTTATGAAAACTTTTGGGAAACGTGTTTATTGAAGGTTTGGAGCTAGCCCATGGGGTTAAGTCTCAACTTCTAAAGCATTTTGATGAAATATGTGTTTACATGTTTGGGTTTGATCTCCATGGTTCATGGATTGGATCTCATATTTATACATGTGTTGTATATCTGCATGTGGATTGATTTGAAATGTTATCCATAGATGTACCGGGACAATGGATTTATGAGTGAGCTTCCATTGCTCCTTGGTGAAAGTCCAGAAACGTGTGCAGCGTAGGTACCTACGGTTCTTCAGGTTAGTCCCTGTAAACGAGGTGGTTGAGTGCTTAGTACCCTGGGCTGTGGTCCCATAAACTAAGTGGTTATCAGGTGCTTAGTACCTTCGGGGGCAGTCCCGTAAACTAAGTGATTACATTGTCGTAACTCCGTCTAGAACTTATCATTATCTAGCTGATCTTCAGTGGTTCAGGACTAGGATAATGGGCATGAGTTTATAGCAGTTACCTTGTCTTGTAAGGCAGAGTCGGTACATAGGATCTCATTTATCTTGTCTCCTCGGTTGCTTGGCCCGAGTGGAGAATGTTGTTTTACTGCTTCCCTCAACTGTGGCATGTTAACTCTTAGGTTTATATGCATAGTTTAGTTTCAAGGATGAAAATGATAGTTTTCAGACGGAAAACTGGTGGTTTTTGTGAGAAAACCTTTTTGGGTGTTGTGGTTGAGCTTGCTCCCACCATATGATTGCATTTCCTGCTTTACAGCTTTATAGTCTGTTTATATTGGGTTTCGGCTCACGTGGGGGGTTTTTCTGAAAATTTTTCAAGTGAACGTGAAGAGATGACCTAGATGCCCGTTGAGACGGAAGACTAATTGTAGTTTCTCCTGTTTTGTGCATATATCTCGACAAGTGATGCCTGTTTCAGAAGGCAGGTTTGTACGCCTTTTGGCAATATACTTACTCATGTATGAGATCGCATGATTTACAGTTTTTATGAGAGTTGAGCCGTGGAAATTTTATTCAGATGTTATATTTGATTTTCAACTATAAAATTTATTTTCTTAAATAGGTGTTTTGGTGGGCTTTTACATGACCCGGATGTTTGGGGCGTGGCAGAAACCCTAGCTTGGGTCACTCTATGAGAATTGGACAATTGAAGCACATTTCCCGATTTGGGGATTTCTTAGTGATCCAGGTACTTTTCTTGGATTACTGTTTCTTCTAGCTCCATTTTCTACATCTCTGGAATGATCGGGTCAATTTGATTGCTTCATCTCTATTATGTTTTTGCATTGTTTATAATTGCTTTATTTATATTTGAATTCAAGTTTTAGCTTATTTAATTTACTTATTTTATTTATTTGCTTACTTGTATTAAGTTTATTAATTCATTAATTAGTGCTAACACAATTTGACGATACGACTAAATAATGTCGTTATTGTTATAAGATAAGCACTTACATAAAAATTGTTGTAATTGTCAATATTATACCCATTTAATTCTAGTATTTCATTTCTTCTCTTTTCTTTTCTTTTTATGTTAATTTAATGTTCTAGCATTTATTTTTTTTTCTTTTCTTTTAGTTAGTCTAATTTTCCTTTTAATAGCATTCTATTTCATTTTCTTTTCACTTTTTGTAACATTAGTTTAATACTCTATTTTATTTTATTTTTAGCTTAACATTTCTTTTCTAACTTTCATTTTCTTTTGTTTTTTATAATAGTATAATTTCTTTTTCTAACATTTTCTTTTCATTACTAGTTTTAATTTTCTTACATCTTCTTATCCTGTTGTTACTAGCCTTATTTTTCTTTTCTTTTGGTTCATTTCTTTTTTCATTTAATGTTAATCTTATTTTCTCTCATATTATTGAACCCAACAAAACCATAAAAATCTTTTAAGTTAGTTTTCATCTAGTAATTCAAATGAACATTTTTTAACCTTTTCGTTATAGCATGTTTTTCTTTTTAAACTTTTCTTTATTTTCTTTTTCTTTAAACTTTTGAATTCTCTTTTTCATGTAGCCCTTGTTTCTAATTCTTTTGTTAATAAATTTTCTTTTAAAAATAGAATTTACATGCATCTTTTATTTTTAGTATCTTTTCGTCATGTTAATGCTAATTTCGCTTGTTTTGATCATATGCATATTTTTGGTTTCTTTCTTTAAAATTTTGTTTAGTTTAGTGTATTTCTTGTTAGCAAATCATGTTTAGAAAACTTTGACACTTTCTAGCATGTTTTTTTTTATTTTTCCACCTAAATCACGGTAATGAAATTGCATGTGGGTATGCCCATGTATTCTTTAGTTAGAAATTGCATGCCATAGGATTTAGGATTTCATCCATTTATTTGTTTTGATTTGGAGTGCTATGTACGTATGTTATGTATTTTTCATATTTAATTTTAGATGTTCTCTCTTTGTCTCCATTTTGTTTAGTTGCATGCATCTTAGAAATTCAATTAAAGAACCAATAATAATTAGTAGAGGTCAACTTTATGGTTGGGCGAACGTGGTGCCTAACACCTTTCCTGATTCGTACCTTAACCCCCGAACCCTCTTTCTCTAGTTAAATATTTTAAAGATCAATAGCCGTTTTTATTTTTCTTAGTTTTTCTTAAAAACTAAGTGGCTACTCTATTTTCATCAAAAAGGAATTTTCAAATTTTGATTTGCAAGGTATTAAAAATATTTTTTAAACATCTTTAAATCTCCTTATTTTTGAAATATTTTCAAAATCCCTAAATCCCAACGCCACAGTATTTTTTGGCGACTCTGTTGGGGACTGATTTCTAAAACCAAATAAGAGGGCTAAACTTGAAAACATCATTGATTCTTAATAAAAAAATTTCATTTGCATTTTTGCATGCATGTGCATTGTTCTTCAAACCCCCCTGCTTGGTCGACCTGATACCCTGAACGTACATCTATTTTGAGGATTGTTGGGAAGGTGGGCAATCTTTACTGACTGTATGCTATTATAGGTATAGTAAAAGAGTTCGGGCGTACTCTTTGACTATGTTTTGCATGGGAGGTATATACCCAATTCTATTCAGAAAGTATCCTGTCCAATTGACCAAAATTGGCCTTTTGCATATAGTAGCTTAGAACCCCCCATTAGGTGCTGCTAACCCTAGTAGAATTATGTGTTTTCTTAATTGTATGTTTTGATTGTGTTTGCTAGAATCGTTTATTTCGCTTAGGCTAGTTCCTTTTTCGGGTTCAGCCCGAGTTTTTCGTTATCCTTTGATCAGGTTAGCTTTTTGCTCGGGTTTTTACCCAGACTTTGTCTTTCACCATGTTTGGTTCCTACGTCGTAGTTTTCTTCTCGGGGTCCCACCCATGTTTCGTTTTAAAATCTCTAGGGCAGTTTCTCTTTCCTCTGGGTTCTCCCCAGGTCGTTTGTTTTCTCCTCCTTGACATAGGCTCGTTTCTTCCAAACCCTCGACATAGGCTCGTTTCTTTCAAACCCTTATCATACCCATGAGAGTTAGTTCTTTACCGTTATGCTGCCTATTTTCCTTAGAATTTTTAGGTTGAACCTGTACAATTAGTAAAGCTTTGTTTTCTTATCGGAGTGCTGTCTGTTTTAGACAAACCTTCCCTCTAGAATTTAGTTGATCCCCTTTTCAGCCATCATGTTGGTTTTTGAGTCATCCTGTTGTTATGCTGCCAATATGAGCTCGACAGGGGCATTGTTATAGCTTTCGTGGTCACCTGCTTATGATTTACTATTTTTGGTATCAAGGATTTGTGCTATCTGTTATCAGAATGCTTGTCCAAAAAGTGTTTGATACTTGTTATTCTACTTTTGGGATTTAGGATTTTCTGTGGATTTACCATTGGGCCAGAAAGAGTACAATCAATAGTGTCTGGGAAAGATCAGTGACAGGTAGACTCTATAGGGTGTCTAAGAAGTCAATTGAAATGGCAAAAAGCGAGACGAACTTGATAGCCCTGTGAAGGCTATTACTGAAACACAAAGAGCCATGGAGCAGCAAACTCAGGTTCAGAATCAGTGTCAGTCACAGATTCGGGTAATTCAGACCTGTTTGCCAGTGCCGAATGAACAGCATGATGACCTAAATGGGAACGGGAAATACTTTTGGGATAATAATCAGGTCCCCGATGGACTATAAGTTATTCCACCACCACCACGGGTCCCTCATCAGGTGGTAGTGGAGGAAGAAAATACTGCCCAATCTAGGGAATCTGCACTGATTGAGAAGATCAACAGGACGGAGAAGGTCCTTAGAAAAGCTAAAGGGATCAAAGAATACATGTTAGATGTGGGAGGACTATGTTTGTTCTCATATGCTAAACTGTCGAAAAAGTTTAAAATGCCTAATATGGGGAAGTTCGACGGAACCAGAGACCCCATAATTCATCTCCGAATGTATGTTGGCACCCTCTCGCCAATGGAAATTGATGACCAGTTGAAAGCTCATCTCTTTAAGCGATCTCTTTCAGGGGCAACTCAAAAATGGTTTCTCTCCCTTGACGTAGCGAAGACCAAAACTTGGGAGGACATAACTACGACTTTTATCAGTCAGTATAGTTACAATGTCCAACTGGACGTAACTACCCAAGAGCTCGAGACGACTCGATAGGAGAACCGAGAGTCTTTTGTTGACTTCCTGACTTGATGAAGGGGTAAGGCCGCCAAGATGACAAATCGGCCCTATGAGAAAGAGTAAGTGAGGATAGAAGTGAAGAATTTGCAAGCTCCCCTAAAACGTTATCGGATCACGCAGTTAGTCTCCACATTTGAGGAGTTGTTTGATGCTGGGGTTCAGATAGAAGATACAATCCAGTCTGGGGATATTGGAAAAGCTGAGCTGCGCTAGAAATCCAAGAGGGCCTTCCCCACAAATAACCAAAACCAATATACTGCCACCAACCTCATGTCTCGTTCAAACGAGGTAAACTTGCTGAACCCATCCTCTTTCGCCCAGTAATCTAACAACGCCCAACTGTTAGATAACAGTCAACAGTTGCGAAGGCCAAGGAGGGTGTTCACTCCCATCAACATTTCATTATCCGCCGCCCTGAGTCGACTAGTCGAAAAGGGGCTTATGAAGCCATTGGACCCCATGCCTGTTCCTGATCCCCTATCGCTAAGGTTTAATGCTTCTCAATACTGCACCTTCCACCAAAGTCGTGGGCACCTAACTGATAAATGTATGAGGCTCCGACATGAGAATCAAAACCTCATTGAAAATAAGGTGATCCCGCCACCATCTACCACCCCAAAGCCGAATGTCACGACTAACCCACTACTAAATCATGCGAGGCAGGCTGGGGTAAATTACACGTCTCTGGAGGAATCAAAGGACCCGAGCCGATATATCTATCCAGCATACTTGCCACGTCCTTGTGTTTCAGTTACTGAAGATCAGGCAGTTTGTTCATTCAGTATGGTAAAAAATGGGTGGGATGATGTAGAGGAGTGGAATGAAAACGACTGGGAAGGATATCAAGCAGTAATTCAAGAGGAGGAGCGCAACGAAGAAGACGACTGGCCATTGGACTATCCAACCTGGCCCTACGGGTTTGGCCATGTGCTTGATGGAATCACCCTTCCCTAACTTTTTGAGGAGGAGGTGTATGTCGACGAAATGCGGTCGTACTGGCTGGTAAGGATCGTACTAAAATCAGACGGAGCAGAGTGGATAGATTTCTGGATTACTCAGGAACATCAAGTAAATTTTATCGAGGAAGACATCTGGGAGGAAGTCGACAATACATGGGCTATTGAAGATGATGAGGAGAGGAAAGGAAGAATGGCAATCGGTGATTTGGGCGATTTATGGGCATTTGAAAGCCCTCCGCCTATAAACAAGGTATGACAAACAAGTGACACAATAACAGGATTATCGGATCCTAAGGAGGAGATAGAACATTTGACCAGAAGTGGGTGGCATTTCAAGCCGGTCCAGCTAGAAAAAGGGCAATCAAGTGGAAAAGGGAAGGAAAAAGAACAGGAAGGAGAAGACAATACAGTGCTGAGGCAGTTAAAGAAGACATAAGCCAACATCAGCGTTTTGGAGCTACTGATGGCCTCACACAAACGCAGACAAGCTGTACTAAAAGTTTTGAATAAAGCCAGCGTTCCAGTAGAGGTAACCCCGGAACAACTGATTGGACTTATTCTGCCAGTGGTTGAACTGAAGGTCATTTCTTTTTTTGACAAAGATCTGCCAGCCGAGGGAAGAAATCATAACAAGTCGTACACATCATTGTTAAGTGCCTGGATAAATGGGTCCCTGTGACTCTTATCGATAATAGGTCTGCATTAAATGTATGTCCGCTCAGAATAGGACTCTGTTTAGGACTAAAGACGGAGCAATTCATACCAAGAAATCAAGGGGTCCGGGCTTATGACAACACAAGGAGGGACGTACTGGGACAGGTGTAATTTGCAATATCAGTAGGGCCCTTGAAAACGACGGTCGAGTTCTATGTAGTAGATGTACCGGCATCTTTGAACTTGTTGTTGGGTAGACCTTGGTTACATGACCCAAATGTTCAGGCTATACCATCTACTCTCCATCAGAAACTGAAACTAATAAGAAATGGAACAGCTCCGAGTATTCATGGAGAGGACATCAGTCATCCCCCAAGAGGAGGAGAGGGTACAACTCTTTTGGAAGTTCAGCATAGTGAAGATGATATGTTGCTCAGTGGTTTTCGATTCGATAAAGCACAGGCTGTTCAGATGCTGACGAATGAAGAAGAAAGTTATATCAACCCGCAGGCAATAACAATGATGAGAAAAATGTCATTTTTTCCTGGTGTGGGATTGGGACGTAAATAGCAGGGAATCCCCGAACCCATTCAGGTATTGCAGACTTTGTACCGTTTTGGTCTTGGGTATAAGCCAACGGAAGAAGATTTGAAAGGGCCTAAGAAGGGATGGAAGGTCAATTATAACGGAATGCTCAATGGGTACTTCTCCAAGGAAGAAGAGGATTTTCCACACTACGGCTTTCCAAAGCTATGGATTGACGAAGAAACCAATCAAAAGCTGCCAGGGTTGGAAATCTTTTTCGGCCATCAGTTGTTTGATTCAGAAGAAGAAAAGGCAGTGAAAGGGAAAGAAAAAGATGAGAAGCCGCGAGAGGAAGATTGGGCTGACGAGTTTGATGGTACTGACATGGAAGTGCTGTTTAATGAGAAGATGGCTCAGCTGCAAGTGACTGATCAAGACTGTTTAATGATGGGTTTCAGCACACCAACCGATTGCACCAAGCTCATTCTTGATGCAGCTGTAAAAGAGGTGAAAAATTGGACAATTGAGTCTTCTGATGTACGCATTGTTTGTTCTGAGTCAAAATTTGAGTCGGAGTCTGTAGTCAAGAGCACATTTGTTGGTGCTCCTCTCCCTGCTTTTACTATCAAGTTTGTAATTCCCCCAGCCTTCAATGAAATGAGCAAAATTTTCAGTTACTCTGGTTTGTTTGATTTATTTCATATGCTTTCCGATGATTTTGAATTCGACGGGGATATTCCCGAAAAAATAAAATTTTTAATAAAAAGAGAATAAGAAATGCATGCCCAACCAATAATTGAAGAAACTTTGTCAATAAATCTAGGTAATGAAATTAACCCACAAAATGTGTAAATTGGTTCTTCTTTATCCTCAGTTGAACAAAAATAATTAATAACTTTATTTAAAGAATTTAAAGATGTGTTTGCATGGTCTTATGAGGATATACCTGGAATTGATCATGACATCGTCCAACACCATATTCCTCTATACCCCGATGCTAAACCGGTCAAACAAAAATTAAGATGGATCCGGCCAGAATGGGCTCTGAAGATCAAAGAAGAAGTTGTCAAACAAATCAATGCCAAATTCCTGATGGTAACTAAGTATCCAAAATGGGTAGCCAATATCGTGCCAGTTTTAAAGAAGGACGACCGTATCCGAGTCTACGTAGATTTTCAGGATCCCAACAAGGCTAGCCCAAAAGACGATTTTCTACTACCACACATTGACGTCTTGGTAGATAGTATAGCAGGGCATGCGCTGTTGTCATTTATGGATGGACTCTCCAAGTACAACTACATTCTGATGGATCCCGAGGACATAGAAAAGACGACCTTCATTACACCATGGGGCACCTATTGTTATCGTGTAATGCCGTTTGGTTTGAAGAATGCAAGAGCAACCTATCAAAAGGCTGCCACTACCTTATTGCATGACATGATACATAAGGACGTCGAAGTGTACGTGCACGACATGATAGTCAAGTCTAAGGATCAGGATGGCCATATTGTAGCACTGCGAAAGTTCTTTGAAATGATTCAAAAGTACAAGATGTGACTCAACCCACAAAAGTGTGCCTTTGGGGTTACCGCTGGAAAAATGCTTGGGTTTATGATCACTCAACGAGGCATTAAAGTTGACCCTTCTAAGATCAAAGCAATCTTGGAAATGCCTCCTCTAAGGACCGACCGAGAAGTGGGGGCCTTTTTGGGTACAATACAGTTTATCAGTCGATTCATTACAAAACTGACAACTACCTGTGAGCCGCCCTTCTGTCTGCTGAAGAAAGGAGTCAAGTTCAAATGGGATAAAAAATGCCAAGACGCCTTTGATGCCATACAACAATATGTGAAAAATCCACCTGTTCTAGCTCTTCCTAAGCTTGACAGACCACTGATCCTCTATTTGTCAGTAACTGATTTAGCTATGGGATGTATGCTGATACAAGAAGGTGAAACTGAAATTGAAAAGGCCGTCTACTACTTAAGTAAAAAGATGACAGGGTCAAAAATATGATACGCACCATTAGAGAAGACATGTTGTGCCTTGGTTTAGGCTTTTTGAAAACGGAGGCACTACATGTTGTCTTTCACAGTGAATATCATCTCCCAGATGGACCCGTTGAAGTATCTATTTGAAAAGTCGGTGCTGACAGGAAGGTTGGCTCGATGGTTGCTGTTGTTATTAGAATTTGATCTTCAGTATATCACTCGGAAGTCAGTCAAGGGCAGAGTAGTGGCAGAATTCTTGGCCGATCAACCAGTGAAAGGAGGTGAAGACACAGAGTTCCAGTTTCCTGACGAACAGCTGATGAAAGTCAGGGATGACAAGTGGACTCTATATTTTGATGGCACGTCCAATCAATATGGCTATGGAATAGGAGTCCTTCTTATCACTCCTGACGAATCACGCGTACCCTTGTCCTTAAAGCTCAATTTTGAAGTTACCAACAATCAGGTCGAGTATGAAGCATGTTTAGCTGGATTTGAGGCAGCCTTAGAACTAGGGGCAAGAAAGTTAGAGGTCATTAGAGATTCAGCACTGGTGGTTTCACAAGCGAGAAGAGAATGGAAAGTCAAGGACATAACCTTGATTCTCTATCATCAAGAGCTAGAGAAACTGATACCGTGTTTCGAATTAGTAATCTTCACCCATGTGACAAGACTGCAGAACAAGTTCACCGACGCACTAGCCACCCTAGCATCTATGATTGACATACCATCAGGAGTCCAAATGAGGCCTTTGGTAATTGAACAGAAAAGAAAGCCGGCATACGAGACAACGACCATAATTGAAGAAAGCACTGACAACCTTTCATGGTATGTTGATATTCAAAATTTCGTGGAGAAAGGAGAATACCCCAAGTTTGCTAGTAAAATGGATAAAAGGGCAATACGACGACTATCTGCACAATTTGTCATTTGTGGTGGTAGATTATATAAACGAGGACATTCTGGGGTCAATAAACTCTGTGTAAACACTGAAGAGGGCCAAGAGTTGATGAAAGAGATACATGCAGGTGTTTATGGGCCACACATGAGCGAAAATATGTTAGTTAAGAAAATCCTACGATATGGATACTTTTAGATAACAATGGAGACTTACTGTACACAATTTATGCGGAGGTGTCATAAGTGTCAGATTCACGCAAACCTCATGCACGTTCCCCCGTCTCAACTATACAACCTGACGTCACCATGGCCGTTCTCGGTATGGGGCATTGATGTGATTGGCAGAGTAACACCAAAGGCATCCAATGGACATGAGTTTATTTTAGTGGCCATTGATTATTTCACTAAGTGGGTGGAAGCAGTCTCCTCCTCGGTATTGAAAGCCTCCCATGTTGTTAAGTTTATCAAGCAAAACATCATCTGCCAATATGGAGTCCCACTTGAGGTTATCTCAGACAATGGTTCACATTTCCAAGGGGAGGTCCTGGATCTTTTCGAAGAATACCGAATAGTGGCTCACAAATCTTCACCATATTGGCCACAAACCAACAGAGCAATTGAGGCAGCAAATAAGAACATTAAGAAAATTCTACAAAAGACAATCAACGCACACAAAGATTGGCTGAAACATCTACCATTTTCACTTTAGGGATACCGAACATCAATTAGAACTTCAACCGAAACTACGCCATCCTCTTTAGTGTATGGGATGGAAGCTGTGCTTTCCATTGAGGTAGAAATCCCTTCACTAAGAGTAGTGGGCGAAGCCGATATATCAGAAGCAGAATGGTAAAGGAACCGGATGGAGGAGTTGCTCTTGTTTGATGAAAGAAAACTGCAAGCCCTGTTTCATGTACAAGGGTATCAAATGAGGATAGCTCGAGCGTTCAATAAAAAGGTCAAGGCCCGAAACCTTAGAGAAGGAGATTTGGTTCTTAAGGAAATCAGAGTTCCTATCTTTGACCTGAGAGGCAAGCTCAAGCCAAACTGGTTTGGACCGTTTCTCATCAAAACCATCATGACAGGCGGTGCAGTCATTATCATGGATTTAGACGGCAATGTGTTCTCCACTCCAGTTAACCTCGATCAACTCAAAAAGTACTATCCTTGAGGTAAAAATAAAAATAAAATAAAAGCTCGCTGAGTTGAAAACCAAAAAGGCAACTCAGGCAAAAGTTAAAACAGCCTGCAAGGCCGAAAAGCCGAAGGGGCGACCTTGGTAAAAGCTAGGGCATCACAAAAGGAGTGTTAATACCCGAGTGAAAATCGAGCCCGAACTACGTTATGGCCTGATTCCATCTCTTTTTGGATATGTAGGTAGCTTCTTTTAAGAGGTTCGGCCAGATTCGTCATTTTTAACCATCTTAGAATCTGAGTAAGACTAACGCAAATTTATTTCTGAATTTTGATAACAAAGTCATTCAAATTTTGGATAAATTTGAACTATCAGTACCACTAAGAGCCTGCGTCCTAAACATATACAACAACTAAAACCAAACCCCCGCTCTAAGCGGGGGATAGCGAACAAAAAACATAAAACACGCACAACCTGTGTGATTAGGAAAAACATTACTAACAAATCCGCACACAACCCGCACGAATAGGGTGCATCATATAACTAAAAAACCTAAAACTAACTCAAAAAAGTAGTAGTCATTAGTCAACCAATCAAAACCAAAGAACTAACCAAGGAGAAGAGCAAATTCAAAAAGCCTAACCAAGGTAAACTCAGGCTCTCAGATATAGTCATACTCCCCAACTCAAAGGGAGAAAAAGAGTCATGGTCACCCTCGCTGAAGTTAAGAAATAAGTCTATACCAAAGTTAGTTCCTTAAATCAATAGTCATGAGGTAACACCATCAAAGGTTATGTCAAGACTCCCCAGAAATCCTGTCAAAAAAACATAATATGGCCAAGAAGAGCGCAATACCCCAATAGCTCAGGAGGCTAAAGAAAGCTGGGTCTCAAGCCACGGTGCCAAGGAGCATGAGATAGAACAGCCCCAAGGAAAACCTCGGCTCGGAGACAGTAGGCCAGTACCTAAGCAACTCCACCATCGGCTCTATCTCCGCACCCTAACCTGCGTAGCCTAAACAGATGAGGAATTGAGGCCCGCCCAACTATATAAGAGCTCAGATAACAAAAGCAACCGAGGAACAAATACCACCGGATTAATCGCCAATTAATCACGAATAAACACAATTATCCAAGGCATAACCTTAATCTAAATATACTCAGTTCTACAAAATCAACCCCGACGCCCTGCCACCAATACTCAATATCGCCAAAAGCACCAACACACCACAAGCTCGAGAATCAAAGAAACCTGATTCTCTACACAGGAGAACTAAAGCTCGAAAAACCATCGAGCCCAACTTTACAATTAATTATCCAAAAAAAAAAATAAAACCATCTTATACATGAAGTGGGAATTTGTCATTACTTTAGTTTTAGAGTTACAAAGTTTTTAAAAATAAAAGGAATGGCATGTAAGTCCCAAACTCTACAAATAAAACAAAAGAAAGCTACGAAGTTTTTCTAAAAATAAAGTAGGAGGCTTCAAATCTTTCTCCTTTTTGTTGTATGTTTTCCCTCTTCTTTATCCTTCTTCTCCCTGTCTTGTGCTAGCCATGTTTTGTACTCGGCAGAAAGTACGGGACACTACAGCTGCTGCATCTCCATCAATGAGTGGGATGGCCAGGCCTCCTAATATAGTGCCAAAAATGGGGCCCGTAGTACAGATAAAGATAAACGGCCTCGGATGTTGTGAGGGATGATCTGACTACGATCGAACTACCATATGATCCTATGGGGACAATAAAAAGCAGTCTGACGCAGACCAACGAGCAAAACACTACGGTGATCCATGGTGGCCAAGGTCATGATAGAGATCCGGCATTAGGGGCACTGCCAAGTAGTAGCTGGACCAATCATAGAAGAAAGGTACTGTCGCCAGGTTGCTTCGGTGTCACATATTTGATAATAGGAGCAATAGAGGAAAGTTGCAGCACTGTATCTATCAATAGGTGGCTTCTCTACAAGATTCACTTTCTCCATCAGCCAGATTTGTAGTAAAAGTTAGATCAGTAAGGGAAAGGCCTGGCAAAAAGCTTTGATAAAGAGAGAGGTCTTGGGCTTACCAGAAGAAGTAGAGGCTTACCAGCAAAAGTAGTGGTTTCACCACGATGAACTACATCTAGGCCCAATAGTGTCTCGGCTAAGACAAGTGGCACAAAGTCCTTCCCCATCCACATCTAACTAGCAATGTCAACCAAGGCACAGCTAACTCGCCTGTCAGAAGGAATGAGAAGATACTGAGCAAGAAGACAGAAGCAAAGAGTATAATGACGTCGCAGCTGAAAGATAAGGTCACAAAGATCACCGGTAGGATGGAATCTGTCAATGATCTAGGGAATGTCAAGGTAGTCACCCGATGTTAGAAAAGAAGCCTCCATCTTAGACAGGCCACAGAGTTGCATCACCCGTTGCCGAGTAGAAAAGAAGAAAGTAGGAACAACGACAGGACTCCATAGAGCCAAGTCCAGGATAGCAACAAACTCCTCCACAGTGGGGCATAACTCTTTAAGACCGAACCGAAAGACACGGGACTGAGCAACCCATAGCCGGGCAGCACCTTCCAACAAAGGTCCATCAGTCTTCACAGTTATAAGAGGAAATAAAGAGTTGATACCGAAAGGGGTAAAGTTCAAACGCTCGATATGGGAAAATGCTTCAACCCATGCAGAAAGGGAAGAAGCCATTTGAGTCAGAGTAATAGAAAATGGGGTCTCTAGAGCTGTATTTATTAGGCAGAAAAGGGCAGAAAATCAAAATTTCGAAAAAAGGGTATGTTCAATGTGGTGATCACCATTTTGGAACTGGCGACCGCTAACTCTAAAAAGTATAGTATAGTGACATCATTCCTTTGACCAGGTGACCACCATGTTGAAACGGGCGACCACCAGGTGAACCTTTTTGGAAAGTGGCGACCGCCATGTTGTGTTATGGCCACCGCCATGTTCGAACATGATGGGTGTGGGTCAGTTTGCAGTTTGTGTTATATGTATAAGTTGTGGCATCTGAACTATGCATCCATGATAGTTTGAGCAGAGAACCATATAAGCAGATGGATATAAGGTAATAAATGGCACGAAGTCCCACAATATATCAAAAAGTGATAAAATATAAAGACTGGGGCACCCAAGCCCAATAAATGGTAAAATTGGGGAAATGTATGTAAATGTGTCAATCTGGAGCACGCAGGCCCATCAAAATAAATATATCAGAAAATGAATGCAACTGGGGAGGGGGAAAGCTCTCTCTCTCTCTCTCTCTCTCTCTCTCACTGATGCCTGGGGTAAACCCGGCGGGAGGAAGGGCCAACCTCGTCCGAACTGATGTCCTCAAAGAGCCGCTCAATGTCATCATCGCCATCGCTGCCGGAAGAAGAAGACACAGCCCTGGAGCGACTCCGAGCAGAGGAGACAGACCCTCTAGTGAGAGCTCGAGAAGGTGCCTGATAACCACAACCTCGAGCAGGGGCAGGGGCTGGGGCACGCGGTGGAAATATTCCAGTGGATCAGGGCAGAGTATAGAGAAAGTGCCAGAAGGTTTAAAAAAAAAGAGGGGGTGAGATTGTAAGAATACTCACTATGGCTGCTGGGGTGAAGGTAATGTCGACTGCTCGGACAGTAGCGTCAAGCTGACGGATCAGTGCTCTCTGACCAGTAAAAATCAGTAGCAGGTGATCTAGCCACACTTGATTGACCTGTGAGAAGAAGTTAGGCAGTTTGAGTAAATAAGCCAAGAAAGCAATCAAATGGAAAGAGAAAGGACTAAGAAAAACCTAACTGAGTTCGGCCCTAAACCCAGGCGCTGGAGGAACAGGAACTAGCAGAGGGAAAGAGTAGCCATAAACTACTGTCTGAATCTCCCACGGGATCTCTAGACCCCTCATCTCTCCAGTCGCATCGCCCGTAGCTCCAACTCCCGCAACAGCACAAGCCCCAGCATCCTCCGGTGCCTGTCCTCTCCTCCTACCCCCTAGGGCAGCTGGGCTAGGCCCTAGTGGTCCCAACAAGTGTGCTCGGTCCCAGGCAGTGTAATCCCCCCCGGCCACCAGTAGCTCCGCGACGTAAGTCCTCACAAACTCCAGCAATAGATCAACCCAGCTAAGATGGTCGGTCTGGCGCATACAAACTGGAGGAACCACCAGTATCCAAAGTGATCAAAGCCGAGCGACTGGTGGACCACCCGCTCTCCAAGATAATACTCCCTACCGAAAGGGCCCTCCAAAAAAATACGCCTCGCAGTAGCATCTCGGTTACGCATCAGATCTGCACCGGCCCGATCCTCTATACCTGTCCAGACGTCCTAGTGAACCTGCAGAATACAGTGCAGTGTATAATAATAGTTAGTGTATCGTAATCAGTGTGTAGGGCAGAAGAGAACAGAACAGAAATAGTACAGTGCAGTGAGCCGTATAAGAAGGCAGTGTACAAAATAGTAAGTAGTAAGTAAAGATACCTGGTCAGGAGTCAGCCGGTCCAGCAAAACCCAAAATCGGTCGATGTCCTTCCCCCAGTCTTCTTCCCCTTCAGCCCTCGGGACCGCCGGGCTGCACGAGGAATGACCAGAGGGTCTGCTGAGTTCGCCGGGACATGAAGCCCGAGTAACACATAGGTCCACAATTGCGAAGCAGAAGATGTCTGCAAGTAGGTAATAATAGACAATAGAAATGAATGGCAAAAGCACAGAAGCTAAATCATATCTCCCAGACCCTCCAGTATTCCCCGATGCTGAGCTCTTGGGGGAACCGAGTGAGAGTCCTCATGAAGCTGTAGAGGGTGACGAGGGCAGCTCCTTCCCAGTCGTATGAGGTGACCTAGTCCAAACGAGCGAGGGCACCCAAGTAGTACAAATGTACAGTATTCTCCTTGTTAAAAAATAAGGAGGTACCGAACATTTACATGAGAAAACCCAGGGCGACCCACTAGAAGTAGTGGGGCTCGGTGCACTGAAAATGTCTAAACCGCTCGAAGAACCATGTATATCGGACTCTGTCGCGATCCATCTGAGAAGGAATAGCTTTAAGGAAGTACATCAGCGCATCGGTAGAACCGATAATGGTCGGGTCGAACGGAATAGGAGCTCCTCCGACCCGAATGCTGGTGATAAGTGCGAAGTCTAGAGGCGTCAGGGTAGCCTCGAAGGTAGTAAAGTGGAAGGTATTGGTGGTATCCCACCATCGCTCTGCTAGGGCCGTCAGCCAGCCCCGATCATTGCTCGTCCTACCCAACAGGGGTATGAATCAAGCAAAGCCGAAGGCATCGATAATGGCACGGCTAGGAGCAGGGAGGGCATCATACTACTCCAATACCTCTGACATAATGACCAACCTGAAAAGGAGAAAACAGGCAGAGAATATGTAAAGAACAGATCAAGCAAGAAAAGCGCAGAGATATATCTGAAATCAAAACTCTAGATTCGTATGCAAGTGACGACTCTTCGGTTCTCTCAAGCCCTAGAAAATTAGGCACCATAACCCTAAGTTCGTATGTAAGTGACGATCTTTTAATTTTTGCATGTCATAGTAAAAGGGTAGGAACCATAAAGCCCTAACGCGTTAGGCAAATCTCTAGCATTTTGTGTCACTTATTCTTC
>JAOTRH010445361.1:0-31805 GCA_034768845.1 Heliamphora exappendiculata
AATAATAATAATAATAATAATCAGAAAGCACTAAAGCATCAGGGATCTCCCACCAATGTCTCCTTTGTTTGTCATTTCACAGGCAAGTGCAGATGTGCCTCCAGATCTACCTACTCTTCTTCCCCACATGTAATGCCTTTTGTTGAAGTAATTGCTAGCAATCTTTCTCAAACAAGTTTGTGGTTAAGACCCCGTAATCTTTAATAATACTTAACAGCAATTTGTAACTCGCTAACTTCCGTATTGTTCTATGACCCACTTTATTGCTAATTTAGTTCATTTGTGCACGAATTGTTTTTGAATCACACAAGTTTTGGCTGTTCAAAGTTATTATTGATTTAAATAATTGGTGGGAAATTTGTAAAACAAGACTGAATCTTTGACATAATTGACAGAGTTGGATAGTGCTACAATTTCAGAATATTCACATTTGGTACGCTAAGTCAAAGAGTTCTTCAAAACTAAAATGCGTTGGCTACACATATGAACGAAGGTGCTTATGAAGCCAACCCACCTTAGGCACATACCGCCTTGGGTGAAGATGATGGTAAAGTTTGCTATTTTCCAGCTTGTCTTGGATCAATTGAAAGTTGTAAATAAAGTTTGAGCTTGGCCAAAGATGTGGGGCTTAGCTTGTTAGAAACCATTAAAGAAACCTCACAAATTGCACTATTTCTTGCATTGCACTTGAATCTCTCTTGGGGCCCTTCTGGGTTAATGTTAGCCTAGTCGCAAGGGTGTGTTGGCTTCTGATGTGAGTTGGTGTCTTGTATTTAACTTAAGTTTTACTTATAATTTATTGACAACCAGAGCAACCCTTTTTTATAGTTTGGACCTAATTCGTCTATATATATATATATATATATATATATATATATAATGTTTCAAGACCTATGGTTTGTTTTATAAATATTTTCAATTCATTGTATTCTCCCATTTTAAGTTACAATCATGTTCCACATTGACTATTTTAAGTCATGATCGTGTTCCACGCCCACTAAAAATAAATAACTAGTATGTGTTTATAAACTTTTTGGGCACACTCGTCTTGTGAGCTAGTTTTCAATAGTGAGTGATATCCAAAGATTTGAAGTTACTGGCTTTCAAAAGTGAGTTGTATCCAAGGATTTCAAAAAAATGCACCAAAAATTTAAAAGAGTTAAACCAATAGAGGACACCATTTCAAGGTTCTACATGTTCTCTTTCATTAATACTCAAATAGTGCTCGACAAAATTACCCAACCAAAGGCAGCAAACTTGTCCCACAAGCATTGGAATCCAATCACCCATGTGAAGAAAACTAAGAGCAAAAACTAAAACAGTAGAGTCCAACATTCTAACACCACTGAGTTCGATGAGTTCTAAACGCCGATAGATCCAAACCCACTGGCACCTCTAACAGTCAAATCCAAATTGTCAATCTCTGCCACATCAGGTGCCATGATTATCTTAATAATCAACTGTGCAATCCTGTCGCCAGTTTTTACTTCAAAATCACCAACAGAGTGGTTGAACAAGATGACCTCACCGGACCCCTATAGTAGGGTCAATCACCCCTGCCCCAACATCAATCAAATGCTTCCTTGCCAACACCGATCGTAGTGCTGCAAATAGTGGCGCTATAAAAATTAGCACTACTGTCGCCGACCAAGATTGTAACAACTTGGTCCGGACCCTAGTCGTAATAACCCAGTTTGTAACGACCCGTGTAGCAATCCAGCCCAAAACCTAGTATTAGCGATGGTTAGTTGACAAGATCTTAGATTGCTAGAAGAATGAAAACCCTAACTCAACTCGAAACCGAAATTCGACCCAAAAACCCTAAAACGACCAAATACTCAAAAACAAAACCCTAACACTCATAAGAGACTCCAAATATCCTAAATTAAGTAAATAACATAAAATATAAAGTTAAAAATAAAAAATTCTCATAATTAGGGTAAAATGACCATTTTGGCCTAGTTCAGCAAAAACTCTTAAAAACTCAAATTTTAATACATGGACACCTAAAATTAAAACTTTAGATACAATTAAATAAAAAAAGACAAAATAAAAATAAAAATAAAAATTACAAAAATACCCTTGCATGGCCGTCCATCTTGAGATTTGTGCACAAAAAGTTGCTTTTTTGCCTTTTTAAGCTTAAAAATATAAAAAAAATTGTATAAATTAAGTATTATTATGACCCAATACTTTTTATACAAGTAATATACATAATAATATAATGATATAGGTTAACAAAAGTAAACAAATTATTATTTAAAGTTTTCACACAATAAATAAGTTAAAAAGTCAATTCTTGTCAAATTAGTTTAAATTGACTTAAAAGCTTATACCTATTTAATCAATTGCTATAAAAATTATGATAATTCATGAGAATAATAAATTAATCATAAACACACTAAAATAATAGGTTTTAGTAGGATAAGACACTAAAAAGATACACCAAATTAATATTTTAGACGTTTTTATGTACAAAATGGTACCAAAATACAATTTAAACCCCAAATTAATGCAAGACCAGATTTTGGTCTGTCCCAAACAGCCCTAGCAGACTTCCCCTATGCAAAAATATGAAAAATCAATTCTCAAAAGCACCGCACCTCCCATGCATCTAATAGAAATTAGAAAAAATTAAATTAAAGACTTACACCTCCGTAACGAGTTCCACTACCAATTTTTCTATAAAACCATGGCCTAAACCCACTCTCTTCTCCTTCATATTTTCGTGCACCATAATGAGGGAAAGAGTCCAAAAAATATTCTAAGTGTTCTAGGAGAGAAAAGATGGAGAGAAAGAAGAAGAAAGAAAAAGGAGCCTGGGAAGATCAAGGAGATATCCCTTAAAGCCAAGTTCTATCATCCTTCCACCATTAGAAATTCAAAACAAGTAAGTAAATCTCTTAAACCTTCTACCATTCTCTCGTAAAATAACCGTCAATCCATCTCTATAAACAACTCTAAAAATAAGAAACAAGATGTCACTCAAAAAGGCATCGGGTGAGTAGATTAGGGGATGTCCATATGAGATCAAGTATTGTATGTGTTTTCATATTAGTGTTTTTGAGTTTCATGACTTGAATAGGTTCTGAAACTTTGGTATGTATGAATATATGACACCCATGCAAAGAAAATACATTAAATTTAAACAAAATATGAGCTAAGTTACCAAAACCCTAAAAAACCTGATTTTCTGGGTATATTAACTTTCTGCCACGAACTTTAAACCACCATAACTAATTGTAGAAAAATGATCTAAATGTGATTTTTATGCTCATATCTATATTTTTAAGTTTTCTTTCATACAAAATTAGTTTGAAGTGATTTCGTTGGATAAAACTCCAGATATACCATTTTTATCAAAAAGTGTCATATTTTGACCACTCTAAATTCCAGACTTAAAAACCCAAGGTTAGAGTGAGAACCGAGTTTAGGTCAAAACATAAAACTTGTAGATAACATGTTTATCTTATTGTCCACCCTAAATGAGCCAGAATTATGAAGTCTTGATAGGTCAAAACCCTTACCAAAGTCACTGTTGTGATTTAGTGACTGACAGAGCTCTCTGTCACACATTTTTGTGGTCCAAAAAACCCATGTTTTTAACGGTCAAATCCAAAAGTGATTTTCATGAAATATATAGCTAACATATTAAGCTATCTACTGAGAAAACATCAGCCCAAAATACCCTTGGATGGTCCCCAAAGGTCTTAAGCATTCTCTATTGAAAATCGGTTCTGCTGAACCATTTTATGCTCACTGAATTCATTTTATAAATTGGCCAAAATCATCAATTTGTTCCAAACAACTAGTCTTAGCACAAAATATGAACCTTGTAGGGGACACCTTAAAATAAACTCTCCCAAAAAATCAGATCCATATTCCTTGAATTGATGCCCCAAAACCATGGCCAATAGAGGCCCAAATTTTTCATTTTTATCTGTAAAGTGCTGAATGGTTTTCTCTTAATTAAAATAAGTAACCCTTTTGCCCTAGGATATGACCTTAGTGTTAAACATGAAAGTTGTAGAAACTATTTTTATCTAATTTTTGTTCAAAAATTAAAAATTAAATCCATATATAGATACCTCAAAATACTGTTGTAACTTTAAAATTGGCGTTTGAACAATTACCCAAATTTGGCTAAGTATATGAGTAGCGTGTCACGTTGTGGGACTTGAATATATGGACTTTAAATGATTTATGTGAGTAATTGGTGTATGAAATTAACAATTTGATGATTAAAAACCATGCCGATAGGTTGGATTCATGTCACATAAATTATAGCTTGTGCCTCATTTACTTGTACTCTATGCTTTAGTAAGTTGTACCTTATGCTTTAAAGACTTGTACTTTATGTTATGTTAGTTTGTGCGTCACGCGATGTTTAGTTTCATACCATGCTATTATTAAGTTGTATTTCAAGATACGAGTTGTTGTAACATAAATATCATTGCATTGCACTTGGGGTATCTTGTGGGTTGCATCCTGTACATTGGTTTTGATTATTTTGAACCTCGGTCAGATTTGTTGGGTATATGTCCCTTTGGTTTCCCTCGCTCGTTGAGTTATGTTTATACTATAGAAATGGTGTTGACACGGGTAAATTGGGTAATTACAAAGAAGAGCCTAATTCGGCGGACCTAATTCCACTACGGTGGTAACTTCATAGAAGAGACCAATTATGGTGGACCTAAACCCCATTGCAACGATATTTTGAAGGGTAATCTCAGAGAAGAGCCTAATTTGGTGGACTTAATCCCACTGCGGTGGTAACTTCGGAGAAGAGCCCAATTATGGGGGTCCTAAATCCCTCGTCTTGGTATTCTTAATACGCGAAGTGTTTCTTGAAATTTTTGGTTGTTATCTAGACTTTGAGTTGACGCCAAATGAGCATTCTTATTTTTAAGGTGGGTTTTGTGCGCATATAATTTGACCAGAGGATTTGGAATAAAGATGTAACTAGCTACCCCACGCCATTGCCATTGAGTAAAATGGCTGAGGAATGAAGACAATGTGAGTGTTTACCTTTCGCAACGAGGTAAGAATAAGTTTGGCAGTTAAGTTCCCATTAAGTCTACTCTATAATTCTCGGTGTGAAATTCATGTAATGGTTCTGGATGTATGTCGGGTTGAGCATTTACATTGCATTTATTTGCATCACGCACTTGCATAATTGTACTTATATATTCTTATCCTGCTGAAAATGTCAAATTTATCTATCCCCTTGGCCTTAAATTGTATTGGATGTTATAGGATATGCATTGTAGGATATTTTATTGTGAGTTTGTCATAAGGTTTAGGTAATTTGCTTCTCGGCTTTGGCTCATGGCATTCGTGCCACAGGTAAAGAAGAACTTTTTGAGGAAGTTGCACCCGTAGAAGAAGGTTTCGAGGAACGGGGTGAGAGGCAGAAGCCCGCTGATCCCGACAACGCCGTTTGAAGAATTTGAATTTCCTCCCTTTTGTTCTTTTTATTTAGTTTCCACGAGCGTATTGTAAATTTTTATTGAATCCTTGAAGAAACTATAATTGTTATGTACTTTTATTTAGTTTTAAATTCTTAATGATGTAATATTTATGATATTTAAATATGTATGAATGGTTAGAATATTCCCCTTATCTATACTTATGTATGTCCCGACGTGCCTGGAGGACGGAGCATCACAGTTGGTATCAGAGCCTAGGTTTAGTGAACCTTCAGGCCTTGGGTTATGGAAAACTGTGCATTCTGTTGCGTGGAAACTCTGTAGGACGCGTTGTATTAATTATAATTATCATTTATATATTATAGGAACTAAAATCTACTACATTCAAGTCTTATAGCGAGTCGTGTTAAGATATTATTGGGATCAGAAGTAACAAGGAATCTACATGCAAAGGACGAGTAAGGACATCGAGATCGAGACCGAAGATTCATGCAACGAGTTATCTTATTTTAAGGGTGGTAGACGGGAGTATATACGTACTTGGAGAGGTTTTAGATATTGTATCGAGAGCCGCCGTCAGAACCTCGCAACTTCATCCTTATAAATTCCATTCTCGTTTACCCCAAGCCCTTGTATCAACTTTTATACTTGGTTGAAATTCTTTGCTTATCCTTCCTTCTAATAACACCAGTCCTCAACCATGTTGTCTAGTATCATTCGTAAGTTATCCTTCTACACCCAAGTCTTGTTGATAGCCTTATCATGAATTTCATCCTAGAAAATACCCTTATCCTTGAGTTTTCATTATTGAACCATGCCTAGATAACGACTAGTATTCGCATTTGATTTTCCTTCAATTCAAGCTATCATCCTTGGAGTAACTCTTTATTCGTAGAACTCAATGTCATTCCTTTAGCCTCGAACATTCGGCATTGCTAAGATCCTCTACCACTGTTTATCTTCCCTTGATTTCAATATTACATTCGACTAAAACAATTTTGTGAACTGTTGAAATCCCAACCTAAGGAGTTGACTCGGATGCTTGAATTGAAGTATGTTAGGCCGACGTAATTTCAGAGAAAATATCCAGTTTGGCTACCTATTGCTTAAACATATCTTTTGTCAAGATCAGATGTTGCACAAATTCGTCCCGAGAACATCCCCTTTTGTAATGATTATTAGTCGTTGATCTCTTATCTCCAATGCATCTAAGCATCAATCGACCTCTCAATTTGGGTCAACGGTAATTTTTTTAACCATAACCCCCTCGCCCAAATCTAATCCATCTTTTGAATCATCTTGACAAATTTTCCTTGTAAATAACTAGTTCGCCTTCCCTTAGCCGCCTTTGCCCCAAACTATCTCTCATGCAACCTAGTATGCCATTCAAAATCCTCATCTAAATGCTTACCTATTCACCGCCTTATGATCGCCTTCCTTGAAACCAGTAAAGTTGAGCTGACTTTCCTTATTAAACCCCATGCATATTTTTGTCTGTCCTCGGTTGACTTTCAAAACCTTATCCAATACATAGGCGAGTAAGGGTGTTCGTTAGGATATTACGTCTCATTTGGATGTTTCAACTGATTAAACTAGGCCATCAAGGACGATAGTTTTACATCGGGGAACCTACGACATCACCACACGAAAAAGGTCAAACTTTTCCAAACCAATTCGTAGCTGAAAGACGAGAGGCAACGTTAAGCTTAACACATTGGACTTACTACGCAAAAAGAAAAAAAAGAGGTACATCCACATGCATCGATGCATACGCTAACCTTCTCATCAAACATTAGAATCTGAATTTTGCCATCGCTGTCTAAGAACGAAGAATCTTGACCATGACGATGAACATTTGGAATCTGATAAAGATTTAACCACCAAGCCACGACGGATTGAAAGACTAGATAGTTACCACCGCCATACCTCTTGTCACGTTTAGTATACCCTCTGACGATTAACTACTAGGTTAATGATATAGTCATTGGAAGAGACCCTTAAACCCTACATACCAACCCATCATAGTTAAGCGTCAGGAGCCAGAAAAGACTTTACAAACTTTGGGGAGCACAAGGCAGTCATCCGATATATCTACCCGCGTTTATTTTAGATAGGCCATAGCAAGCTTCACGTTGAATCTTTTCTTTTCTTTCATGTTATATGTGTGTTTTGTGAATTTTTTTTTGAAACCTTGTATTACCTATGCACCCAAGTTTGAATGACTTGAAATATAAGTATTGTTAAAAAAAAAAATCTTACACTCAATGCTTACCGAAAATAACCTTAAACTTAACTCCACATGATCCCAAAATGTGAGCATAATCCAGAATTGAAACAACCATTAAATCATAAGACTCCCCTTTTTTTTAAAGATGACTAGTAGATGACCAAACCACCACCGACAAACTAGTGGACCCATAAATAACGAAGCACCTGGATTAGCCCAAGTTTTACGAGAGCTTGCCACCCGCATTAACTGTCCCCATGTGCGTGATAGAGCGTAGTTCTTATCAGAGCTTGGAAGACAGTGAACCCCTACATTTAGGGGAGGAGTAGAATCGAAAGAGGTCGAGAAGTGGCTGAGGGACATCAAGAAGTTATTCAACTCAATGGGAGTTTAAGTTGAGGCAGATTGGGTAGCTTTAGCAGCTTACCTATTGGAAGGAGAAGTGGACCATTGGTGGTCTATGATCAATAACACCCAAGACGTGGCAGCCTTAACATGTGATTAGTTTGAAGGGTTATTTTTGAAAAAATATTTTCCCGCTCCCTTCTGTCAAGAATAGATAAGAGCATTCCTGGAACTTAAGTAAGAATCAATGATGGTGACTCAGTACACAAACCGTTTTGAGGAATTAAGCCGCATTTCTACAGCCGTTATACTAGACGAAGAGTCAAAGGAACGAAAGATTGAGTGGGGCTTGGAGCCATCAATTCAGAGAAGGATCGTCTGCATGCAGCTTCCTACTTATGCACAAGTCGTACGAGCGGCACTATTGGCAGAATCAAAATTGGCAGATGCAAAAAAGGATTTGGAACCGAAGGAAAAGTAACTTTGGTCATGGGGAACCATTGAGGAATAAAAGGCAATTCGTTCCTACGAAGCCATACTCACAAGTTAGCTGGAAAGAACAACAAGGGGGACAACAAATGAACCCAATATTCTGTTTCAATTACAATAAGTTCAAACATAAGAAATTTCGATGCCCGCTACCAAGGGGAAGAAACTATAATATCCGTCGACGAAAGAAAAACTACGAATATCAAGAAAATAAACTTCAACAAGGAACGGATGGTTTGGAAAGAATGATGCAGCTTGACCAACAAGAGAATCAATAGACAAAATGTTCACCTTCACTAGAGAAAAGGGAGTATTTGTCAATAATTAGAGGTACGCTCGTATTTGTAACTCTGGGATGTGTGTTAGCTTAGCCTTGTTACATCATTACGAGTAAAGGGTACGCTTGAAGAATAAAAGCTTTTAGGTTAACACTAGTCAAATGACTCCCACGTCATGGATATTCGAAGTAATCTTTGAAAATTGTGTAGTAGTTGGTTTAAGAAGTTAGTAAGATAAAACAACCGTTACTCAAATTGCTGAACGTATAAGCTTAACCTTATCCATCTCTTCAATAAAGAACGACTCAAGTAAAACAAGGACACAACTTCGAAGAAAAGAGATGCAAGTAATCAACGAAAACCTTTCACATGAAATTTCGCGGACGAAATTTATTTTAAGGGGGGTAGATAGTAACAATCCGGTTCGAACCCTAGTCGTAATAACCCAGTTTGTAACGACCCATGTAGCAATCCAGACCAAAACCTAGTATTAGCGACAGTTAGTTGACAAGATCTTAGGTCGCTAGGAGGATGAAAATCCTAACTAAACTCAAAACACTAATTCGACCTGAAAATCCTAAAATGACCAAATACTCAGAGACAAAACCCTAACACTCGTAAAAGACTCTTAACATCCTAAATTAAGTGAACAACATAAAATATAAAGTTAAAAATAAAAAATTCTCATAATTAGGGTTGACCATTTTGCTTTTAGTACGGTAAAAAGTCTTAAAAATTTAAATTTTGACATATGGACATTCAAAATCAAAAATTTAAATATAATTAAATAAAAAAAGACAAAATAACAATAAAAATAAAAAAATTACCCTTGCATGGTGTGGCGCCGGGATTTTGGGGTTTGAAAAATGTCTCAAAAATAAGAAAATTCAAAGATGTTTAAAAAATATTTTAATACCTTAAAAATCAAATTTTAAAAACTCATTTTTTATCAAAAATAGAATCGCCACTTAGTTTTTGAGAAAAATCAAGAAAAACAAAAATTGCTACTGATCTTTAAAACGTTTAACCAGGGAAAAAGGAACCTGGGGCTAAGGTACGAATCGAGAAAGGTACTGGCACCCGTTCGCCCAACCGTAAGGTTGGCCTCTACGATTCATCATCGATTTTTTAATAAAAATTTTCAAATGCATGCAAATAAAGAAAATAGAGATAAAGAGAGAACATCCAAAATTAAATATAAAAAATACATAATATATGTATATAGAACACTAAATAATATAAGTATTAAAAAAAAATTTAAATCCTATGATATGTAATTTCTAACTAAAGAATACATGGAACACACCTGCATGCAATTTTACTAAAATAACCTAAGCTATCATGATTTAAATAAAATGGCAAAAATATGCTAGAAATTGTTAAAACTATCTAAATATGAATTGCTACAAAATAAGCTAAACTATTCTAAGCATGATTTCAAAGAAACTGACTAAAACATATATGTTATCAAAATAAATTAAGTTAGCTTTAACATGGTGAATTAATAAAGAAATAAAAATGTAAAACAAAATATGCATAAAAATTCTATAAAAAGAATGTTTTTAAAAGAAATTTATACTAAAAATAAAAAAGGTTAGAAAATGCTATTAATAAAAAAAAATCTAACTATTCACATTTTGTATTTTAAAAGAGATAAAAGAAAAAGAAAAAAAAAGAAGAGAATGAAAAGAAAAGAGAACAAAAGAGAAGAAAGTTACAATTTATAACTTAAGAAACTTTTTATGATTTTTGGGTTTAATGAAGGAAAAATAAAACTATGAAAAAAGAAAATAAAACTTTTAAAGGAAAGTAAAGCTAATGCTAAATTACAAAAGTTAGTAATAAAAAAATTAAAGTACTAGAAAAGAACATTACACTAATATTAAAAGAAAAAATAAATAATTACTATAACATTAAGCTAATGCTAAAAGAAAGGCTACATTAAACTAACTATTACAAGAAGATAAATGCTAAAAATAAAAGAAAAAAGGAAAGGGGAGAAAAAGAAATACTAAAAAAATTGAACTAATATTACAAGAAAAGAAAAGAAAATAAACTAGTAAAGAAAATTGAATTAATAGTAGGAAAAGAGAATGAAAAGAAAACAAAGAAAATGAAGAATAAATAACTAGACAATTATTAGAAAATATTAATATAGTATTAACAACTATAATCACATAAATGTTAGTGCATTGATAATAACAATTAACAACATTGCAAGTTGTAATTGCCAAAATATATTAGCATTTAATTGATGAGAAATGGCAATGTGTTTAGTGTGAATGTGTAAACTGAAAAATAAATAAATTACATAAGGTAAAGTAAATAACAAACAAGGTAAACTACAAACCAAAGAGATGCACGAATTGAAATTGAATATAACACGGTGACTCTAAAAGAGAGGGAATAGAGTTAGAAAGACCGGGGATCCAGACAAAGTACCTAGATTGTTATAAAATCCTCAAGTCGAGAACGGTGCCAACAATCTAATCCTCGATCTCCAAGTTAGGGAGTCAAAGGTTTGGCTCTCGGTATTTTTGCAGGGTTTCAACGTCGGGGCTCGAAATTGCTCGGTGACTCGACAGAGCTTCTCTCACTAAACCTCTTACTAAAATTCTGTCCTGAAAACGTACGCTAAGATACGGTATTTATAAAATTCTTCAACTAATGAGATGCTACCACGTTTTGGGGCATGTCAGGCCATTTGGAAATGGCGGTCGCTAGGTTGGCGGTGGCGGTCGCCATGTTTAAAAAAGGTTCCATAAAGTTCTATTAGCGGTCGCCACAATGAAAGTTGGCGATCGCCAAGTTGAGGGTGGCGGACGCCACTTTTGGCTAGGGTTTCCAAGATGTTCTATTGACGGTCGCCATAATGGACATGGCGGTCGCCACATTGGGAATCACTTGCGTAGCAAGTTATTGGAGGTTCAACGTAATTTCATTGGTTTTGAATGTTTTGATGATTGGAGTTCAAATACCGAGCTTGGATCACTTCCCGAGGATCGAGCTGAGGTACCATTCCAGTTGTTTTCATCATCGAATTCGCCTAAAATTGGGCGGGGTCAAATTGGGGTGTCTACAGTTGCCTCTCTTTGATATAACTTGCAAAGTAACGCGTGATGCAAGTTATATCAAAGATCTAGGGACAACAACTATTTGACCGAATCGTCAATCTTAGGCCATAAATACACAAACATGCATATGATGTTGGTCGTACTCTAATTTTCATCGACCTGCCTACGTACCCCTTTGCTAGGGATCAGACCAAAACATAGTTCTCAGGGCAAAATGCAAGAATGCAAGATAAAAAAATGATACAAATACTGACAGGATACAGATTCTAACATGAGGCAGATGCTGGTGTGATGTAGGTATTTCGAGTCAAGATCTAAAAAGAGCACAAATAAACAAGTCAAATATCGAGAGAAGATCAAAGGACCTGGTTGGGGATAAGATGACTAAAAGGATTGAGTTAAGATCCTTAATCGGTAAAGCAATTAATCGGTCGAGTCAAGACCTCACAATTTTGGGATGAAAACGAGATAAAAATAATTAAAAATCGAGTTATGACTTAAAATTAAATTTATCATAAGAGATAATCACGAATTAATAGGTCGAGTTATGACTTAAAAATTCAGGATGAGGCGCGAAATAAAAATAATTAAAAGGTAAGTTACGACTTAGAATTAGATTTATCGGAAGCGAGATAAAGAATAATTAAAAGCCAAGTTACGACTTTTAACTACATTTATCGGAAGCGAGATAAAAAATAATTAAAAGGCAAGTTACGACTTTTAACTAAAAACTAGATAAAAATAATTAAAAATCAAGTTATGACTTTTAACTAAATTTATCGGAAGGAATAATCATGAATTAATAGGTCGAATTAGGGTCTAAAAATTCGGGATGAGACACGAGATAAAAACAATTAAAAGCCAAGTTACGACTTTTAACTAAATTTATCAACTTTTAACTAAATTTATCGAAAGTGAGGTAAAAATAATTAAAAGTCAAGTTACGACTTTTAACTAAATTTATCAGAAGGAGAAACCACCAACGAAATATTCTTGAAGTATTTTCCCGAAACACACCTAAATTCTTAAATCCCCTAAAGTTAGTTTTTAGAAAAACACCTACACATAATAAGGAAAAAAAACTCTTTTTTTATTTTTTATTTTTAAACATTTCGGTTGAAAAAATATTTTTTGAGAATAACACACTCACGAAGTTAATCACAACACACAAAAATAAACATACTAAAATAAAATAAACGCACACACATAATAAAAACAACCAAACATGCCCCAACTTTTGGTTATACACTTTCTTTGTTATACATTTTGGTTTTCATGGGCCTGCGTGCCCCAACTTGATACACTGATGGGCCTGCGTGTCATTTACTGTTTATTGGGCCTGGGTGCCCCAGTTACATTTCGATACATTCTTCTATTTTCTAATGCATTTCATGGGCCTTCATACCATTTACTGCTTATATGTTCATCTGCTGTATGGTTCTCTTTTATTTACTGCTTAAATTGCCTTAGATGTATGATACAAATATCAAAAACTACACAAGCTAAAGAAACTGCATACTGATACACACTCGCCATGTTTGAACATGGCGGTCCCCATAACCCAACATGGCGGTCGCCATATCAACATGGCGGCTGCTTAGTCAAAGGGGTGATGTCACTGTACGGTGCCCTTTTAAGTTGGCGGTCGCCACATTGATTGTACTTATTCTGCTTTTTCGATCTTAAGTCTTTCCATGCCTTATAAATACAATCCTGGAGGCCCCATTTTCTGTTATTCTCACTCAGATGGCTACTCCCCTTTCTTCATGGATTGAGGCATGCTCCCATATCGAGCTTTTGAACTTTGCTCATTTCGGTATCAACTCCTTATTTTCTCTCATGACCGTAAAGGCTGACGGACCTTTATTGGAGGCTGCTGCTTGACTATGGGATCCGCAATCCCATGTCTTTCAGTTTGGCCTTGAAGAACTATGCCCCACTATGGAGGAGTTTGCTGCTAATTTGGACTTGACTCCGCGAAGTCCCGTTGTTGTTCCCACCCCCTTCCTCTCGACTCGGCAATAAGTGATGCAGCTCTGTGGTCTGTCTAGAATTGAGGCTTCTCTGCTGACATCAGCTAACTGCCTTGACATTTCCTAGGTTATTGAGAAGTTCCGCCCTACTGGTGACCTTAGTGATCTCAATTTTCATCTACGACGACGTTACGCTCTTTGTTTCTGTCTTCTTACTTGGTATCTTCTTGTTTCCTCTAACAGGCAAGTTAGATGCGCACTGGTTGACATTGCTAGTCAAATGTGAATGGGGAAGGACTTTGTGCCCATTGTCTTAGCCGAGACATTGTTGGGCCTAGATGCTCTCCATCGAGTGAGACCACTGCTTTTGCTGGTAGCCCCTTGCTTCTCCAAGTAAGCTTAAAATCTCTCTTTATCAAACTATTGTCATAAGGCTTTTTTCTAACTAATCTAACTTTTGCTGCAGATCTGGCTGATGGAGAAGGTGAATCTTGTACAAAAACCACCTACCAATGACATAACGCTATAGCTTTCCTTTACCACCCCTACTATCAGACATGCAATACTAAGGCAGCCTGGCGAGAGTACCTCTCGTCTCTGACTGGCCCATATATCACCTGGTAGTACCCCTGGTGGCGGATTCCTACTATGAGTCTGACTACCACGGGTCACCCTGGTGTTCTGCTAGTTGGTCTGCGTCAGACTACTTTTTATTATCCATGTCAGATCATTCGGCAGTTCGATCGTAGTCAAGTCATCCCTCCCAATATCCGAGATCATTTTTTTCATTTGTACTGCGTGCCCCATTTCTAGCATTGTATCAAGATGCCTGGCCATCTCGTTCTCATATGGAGATGCAGGAGTTACAGTGTCTCGATCTTTTTGCCGAGTACAAGACATGGCTGATGCAAGATAGGAAAAAGAAAGACAAAGAAGAAGTAAAACAAGCGGCAAAAAGGAGGAGGATTTGAGGACTTCCGCTTTGTTCCAAAGATTTCATAGCTTTCTTTTTTTTTTATTTGTAGAGTTTGGGACTTGCGTGCCCCTCCCTTTTATTTTTAAAATTTTGTAATTTGAAACTAAAGTAATGAAAAGAAGGTTCAAAACTATCCAAACTTTTTCGATTTTTTCAATTAAATGACTTTATTATCAAAATTCAGAAATAAATTTGCAGTGGTCTTACTTAGATTCAAAGATGGTTATAACAGAGAATGTGGCCGGACTTCTTAGAAGAAGCTGCCTACGTATTCCAAGAAAGTAGAATAAGGCCTTAACGTAGTTTGGGCTCGATTTTCACTTGGGTATTGGCACTCTCCTTTTGTGATGCTATAACTTTTGCCAAGGTCGCCCTTTCAGATTTTTGACCTTGCGGGCTACTCTAACTTTTGCCTGATTTGCCTTTTTAGTTTTCAACTTAGCGAGCTTTTATTTTCACTTTATTTTTACCTCAAGAATAGTACTTTTTGAGTTGATCGAGGTTAACTGGAGTAGAGAACACATTGCCATCTAAATCCATAATAATGACTGCACCATTGGTCATGATGGTTTTGATCAGAAACGGTCCGGACCAGTTTGGGTTGAACATGCCTCTCGGGTCAAAGATAGGAGCTCTGAATTTCCTTGAGAACTAGATCTCCTTCTCTGAGATCTCGGGTCTTGACCTTTTTATTGAACGCTCGAGCTACCCTTCTTTGATAACCTTGTACATGAAACAGAGCCTATAGTCTTCTTTCATCAAACATGAGTAACTCTTCCATTCGGTTCCTCTGCCATTCTGCTTCTGAAATACTGGCTTCGGCCACTACTCTTAGCGAAGGGATTTTTACCTCGATGGGAAGCACGGCTTCCATCCCATACACTAAAGAGTATGGCGTAGTTCCTGTTGAAGTTCTGATCGACGTCCTGTATCCCTAAAGTACAAATGGTAGATGTTCAGGCCAATCCTTATGCGAGTTGATCGTCTTTTGCAGGATTTTCTTGATGTTTTTGTTCGCTGCCTCAACTGCTCCATTGGTCTGCGGTCGATATGGTGAGGACTTGTGAGCCACTATTCGATATTCTTCAAAAAGATCTAGGACCTCTCATTGGAAATGCAAGCCATTATTCGAGATAACCTCATGTGGGATCCCTTACCGACAAATGATGTTTTTCTTGATGAACTTGGCAACATGAGAGACTTTTAATACTGAGTAGGAGGCTGCTTCCTCCCACTTGGTAAAGTAGTCAATGGCCACTAAAATAAACTCGTGCCCATTTGATGCCTTTAGTGTTACTCTGCCGATCACATCAATGCCCCATATTGAGAACGGCCACGGTGACGTTAGGTTGTACAGTTGAGATGGGAGAATGTGCATGAAGTTTGCATGGATCTTACACTTATGACATCTTCGTACGAACTGTATACAGTCTGTCTCCATTGTCATTTAAAAGTATCCTTGTCGTAGGATCTTCTTGGCTAACATGTTCCCACTCATGTGTAGCCCACAAACGCCTGCGTGTATCCCTTTCATTAACTCTCAGCCTTCTTCAGTGCTAACACATAGCTTATTGACCCAAGAATGCCCTCGTTTGTATAGTCTTCTACCACAAATCACAAACTATGCAGAAAGTCTTTGTATCGCCCTTTTGTCCTTTTTGCTGGCATACTTGGGATATTCCCCTTTCTCCACGAAGTTCTGAATGTCAAAATACCATGGAAGGTCGTCGATGTTTTCCTTGATCGCTGCCGTCATCTCATATGTCGGCTTTCTTTTCTGTTCGATTATCAAGGGCCTCATTTGGACCTCGGATGGTATGTCAATCATGGATGCTAGGGTGGCCAGTGCATCGACAAATTTGTTCTGCAGTCTTGGCACATGGGTAAAGATCACTGATTCAAAATACTATATTAGCTTCTCTAGCTCTTGATGATAGAGACTCAAGGTTAAGTCCCTGACCTTCCATTCTCTACTTGCTTGTGAAACCACCAATGTCGAATCTCCGATGACTTCCAGTTTCCTTGCCCCTAGTTCGAAGGATGCCTCCAATCTAGCTAAACATGCTTCATACTCAGCCTAATTGTTGGTAACTTCGAAATTGAGCTTTAAAGTCAAAGGGATGCGTGATTCGTTAGGAGTGACAAGAAGGACTCCTATTCCATAGCCATATTGATTGAATGAGCCATCAAAATATAGAGTTCACTTGTCATCCCCGACTTTCATCAGCTGTTCATCAGGAAACAGGAACTCTGTGTCCTCACCTCCCTCAGCTGGTTGATCGGCCAGGAATTCTGCCACTGCTCTACCGTTGACTGACTTTCGGGTGACATATTTAAGATCAAACTCTGATAATAACAGCAACCATTTAGCCAACCTTTCTGTCAACGCTGGCTTCTCAAATAAGTACTTCAATAGGTCCATTCAGGAGATGATATTCACTATGAAAACAGCATGTAATGCCTTAGTTTTTAGGAGGCCCAAACCAAGGCCCACCACGTCTTTTCTAGTGGCGTGTACCGTATTTCTACCCCTGTTATTTTCTTGCTTAAGTAGTAGATCGCCTTTTTTATTCCAGTTTCACCTTCTTGCGCCAACATACATCCCATAGCTGAATCAGTCACTGAAAAATAGAGGATCAGTTGCCTATCAGGTTCGGGGGGAGCTAAAACAAGTGGATTTTACAGGTACTGTCGTACGGCATCAAATGCGTCTTGGCATTTTTTATCCCATTCAAACTCAACTCCTTTCTTCAGCAGACGGAAGAACGGCTAGTAGGTAGTTGTCAGTTTTGCGATGAATCAACTGATGAACTGTATTTTACTCAGAAAGCCCCTAACCTCTCGCTCAGTCTTTGGATGAGGCATTTCCAAAATTACTTCGATTTTTGATGGGTCCACTTCGACGCCCCGTTGAGTGATTATGAATCCGAGTATCTTTCCGGCGGTTACCCCGAAGGCACACTTTTGTGGGTTGAGTCGCATCTTGTACTTCTGAATTCTTTTGAAGAACTTTCGCAGTGCTACAATGTCGCCATCCCGATCCTTAGATTTGACTATCATGTCATCCACGTACACTTCGACCTCTTTATGTATCATGTCATGCAGTAAAGTAGTGGCAGCCTTATGATAGGTTGCCTTGCATTTTTCAAACCAAACGGCATCACACGATAACAATAGGTGCCCCAGGGCATGGTGAATGTCGTCTTTTCTCTGTCCTCAGGATCCATCAGAATATGGCTGTACCCTGAGAAGCCATCCATAAACGACAACAAGGCATGCCCCGCTGTACTGTCTACCGAGACGTCAATGTGTGTCAGTGGAAAATCATCTTTCAGGCTAGCCTTGTTGAGATCTCAAAAATTCACGCAGACTCGGATACGTCCAACTTTCTTCAACACTGGAACAATATTAGCCACCCACTTTGGATATTCGGTTACCATTAGAAACCCAGCGTTGATCTGTTTAGCAACTTCTTCTTTGATCTTTAGAGCCCATTCTGGCCAGATCTGTCTCAACTTTTATTTGATCGATTTAGCATCTGGATACAAGGGGATATGGTATCGGACGATGTCGGGATCAATTCCGGGCATATTCTCAAAAGACTATGCAAACACATCTTTGAGTTCTTTTAATAAAATTATTAATTGTTCGTTCTCAGCTAAGGATAAAGAAGAACCAATTTGTACATTTTGTGGGTTAATTTCATTACCTAGATTTATTGACAAAGTTTCTTCAATTATAAGTTAGGCACGCATTTTTTATTCTCTTTTTTATTAAAAGCTTTATTTCTTCGGGAATATCCCCTTCGAATTCAAAATCGTCGAAAAGCATATGAAATAAATCAAATAAAGCAGAGGAATCAGAAATTTTGCTCATTTCATTGAAGGAAGATGGAATTACAAACTCAAAAGTATAAATAGGGGGAGGTGCACAAACAGATGTGCCCTCAATCACATACTCGGACCTTGACTTAGACTTAAGACAAACTTGCACGTCACAGGACTCTAAGGTCCAGTTCTTTACTTCCTTTGCAGTCGTGTTGACGATGAGCTAGGTGCAGTCGACTGATGCGCTGAAGCCCATCATGAGACAATCTGGGTTGGTTACATGAAGCTATGCCATCTTTTCACTGAACAGCACTTCCATGTCAATTCCATCAAGCTTATCTGCCCAATCTTTCTCCTGGATCTTCTTTCCTTTATCTTCCCTTTTCACTTCTTCCTCTTCTTCCGTGTCAGATAGTTGGTGGCCAAAGAAGATTTCTAGTCCAGGCAACTTCTGGTTGGTTTCTTCTTCGATCCATGGCTCTGGGAAGCCACAGTACGGGAAGTCTTCTCCTTCTTTGACAAAATACCCGTTGAGCGTTCTTGAATAACTGGCCTTCCGTCCCCTTTTAGGCCCTTCCAAATCTTCTCCGTCGGTTTGTAACCAAGACCAAAACGGCGAGAAGCCGACAATACCTGGACAGGTTCAGGAATTCCTTGCGACTTACACCCCAGTCCCATGCCTGGGAAGTAGGACATTTGTCTCATCATTGTAATTACTCTCAGGTTGATATACATCTCTTCTTCATTCAATAGCATTTGGACAGCCTGTACTTCATCAAATTGGAAGCCACTTAGCGACACGTCCCCTTCGCCACATTGAACCTCCAAGTGAGTTGTGCCTTCTCCTCTTGGGGGTTGGATGTTGTCTTTCCCATGGATAGTCAAAACTACCCCATTTTTTATCAGTTTTAACTTTTGGTGAAGAGTCGAGGGTATTGTCTGGATGTTCGGGTCATGATGTTCGGGTCATGCATCCATGGCCTGCCTAGCAATAGATTGAAAGAAGCTGACACGTCCAGTACGTGGAACTCAACTGATGTCTCCAAAGGCCCTACTGATAATGCGAATGATACCAAACCCAGCACGTCTCTCCTCGTGTTATTGTAGGCCTAGGCCCCGTGATTACTAGGTGTAAAATGTTCCAGCTTTAGTCCCAAGTAAGCTACTATTCTAAGCAGACAAACATTTAGTGCGGACCCATTAACAATAAGAGTCACCAGGACCCACTTTTCCAAGCATTTAACAGTTATATGAAGGGGTTTTTTATGATTCTTTTCTTTCGTTGGTAGATCCTTATCAGAAAAGGAGATGACTTTTAGTTCTGTAGCTGGCAGAATGAGTCCAACAAGCTGCTCTAGGGTCACGTCTATCAAAACACTGGCTTTGTTCAGGACCTTTAGCACAACTTGTCTATGTTTGTGCGATGCTATCAATAAGCCCCAGATGCTAACATTGGCCTGTGTCTTTTTGAGCTTCTTCAGCACAGCGTCATCCTCTTCGTCTTGTTCTTTCTCTTTTCCTTTCCCGCTTAACTGTCCTTTCTCTAACTGAGTCGGCTTAAAATGCCGCCCACTCTCGGTTAAATGTTCCACACAATCTCGGTATTGTACTTTTGGTCTGTCTGACTTTGTCTATACATAGAGGGCTTTCAAATGCCCACAAATCATCTAACTCGCCAACCGCTGCTCTTCCTCTTCTTTCCTCATCATCTTCAATAGCCCACATATTATCAACTTTTTCCCATATGTCTTCCCTGATGTAATCCACGTGTTGTTCCCGAGCAGCCCAAAAGTTGGTCCACTCAACCCTGTCTAATTTCAGCACGACCCTTACCAGCCAATAGGATTGCATCTCATCGACGTATATCTCCTCCTCAAAAAGTTGGGGAAGCATAATGCCATCAAGCATGTGGCCAAACCCATAAGGTCGTGCCGAATAATCCAGGGGCCAATCATCTTCCTCACTGTGTTCCTCCTCTTCTTGCTTGTAGGCTTGGATTACTGTTTGATACCATCCTTAGGTATTATCATTCCATTCTTCCATCCTATCTCGGCCACTTCTAGTCATTATAAATGAGCATGCTGTCAGATCCTCAGTTGCTGAAACATGAGGGCGCGGTAGATATGCTGAACAGATGTATCAGCTCGGATCTTCTGATTGCCCCAGAGACATGTAATTTACCCTAGCCTGCTTAGCGTGGTTCGTCAGAGGATTAGTCATGACATTCGGCTTTGGAGTAGCAGATGGTGAAGGGATTACCTTGTTGTCAATGAGATTTTGGATCTCATGATGCAGTCTCATACACTTATCAGTCAAATGCTCGTGACCTTGGTGGAAGGTGCAGTACTAAGAAGCATTAAACCACAACGATAGGCGATAAGGAATCAGGTACAGGCATGGGGTCCAACGGCTTGATAAGCCCTTTCTCGACAAGTCGATACAGGGCTGTGGATAATGAAATATTGAGGGGAGTGAAGACCGTCCTTGCCCTTTGTTGCTGCTGGACGTTATTTGACTGTTGGGTATTGTTGGATTATTGAGCAAAGGATAAAGAGTTTAGAAGATTCACCTCGTTCGGGCGAGACACAAGGTTGGTGGCAGCATATTGGTTTTGGTTGGTTGCATGCAATGTCCTCCTAGGCTTCTGGCTAGGCTAAGCTTTTTCGATATCCCCAGATTATATGGCGTCCTCATTCTGTACCCCAGCATCAAACAACTTCTCAAAGGTAGACAGCGGCTGTGTGATAAGATAACGCTTTAGTGGGGACGGCAGATTCTTGATCACGATCCTCACCTGTTCTTTCTCAGTGGGCCGGTTCATCATCTTGGCGTCTTTTCCCCGCCACCTGGTCAGGAAATCAACAAACGATTCTTGGTTCTCCTGGCGAGTTGTTTCTAGCTCTCGGGTGGTTACATCCAATTGGACGTTGTAGCTATACTGACTGATAAATGCAGTGGCTACATCTTCCCAGGTCCTGGTTTTGGCCACCTCCAGGGTAAGAAACTATTTTTGTGCTGCCCCAGAAAGTGATCGATGGAACAGTTGGGCCTTGAGCTGATCATCAATTCCCATGGGGGACAAAATTTCGACATACATTCTCAGATGGATACGGGGATCTCTGGTGCTGTCGAACTTCTCCATCTCTGGCATTTTGAACTTTTCTAGCAATTTTGCATATGGGAATAGGCACAAGCTACCCATATCCAGCATGTATTCTTCTACACATTTGGCCTTTCTCAACACCTTCTCTATTCGATCGATCTTCTCCGCCAATGCGAATTCCCTAGACTGGGTAGTGTTTTCTTCTTCTACCACCACCGGGCGGGAAACCCAAGGTGGCACAGCAACTTGTGGTACCTCCGATCCTTGGTTATCGTCCCATAAGTCTTTATTGTTCTTGTTGGTATCCTCTAGCTGTCCGTTGGCACCTGGAAAATGGGCCTGAATTGCCCGAATCTGCGCCTAACATTGGTTTTGAGTTTGGGTCTATTGCTCCACATCTCTCTGAATCTCAGTAATAGGTCTCATCAGAGCTGTCAAGTTAACTTCATTCTCTACCGATTTCGATAACTCGACTGGTTGTTCAGATACTCTATAAAGTCTACCTAACCCTGATCTCTCCCAGACACGTGTTGACTGTAATCTTCCTAGCTCAATGGTCTAAACCTGAAGAAAACTTGGATTCCAAAAGCAGAATGACGAGTATCAGCTACTTTTCTAGATAAAATTCTGACAACAGATAGCAAAACATCCCAGATACCCGAAATAGGAAATCATGAGAAGATGATCACGGACGTTGGAATAGTGCCCCTGTCGGGCTCATGTTGGCAACATAACAATAGGAAAACTCGTCTAAGGAGAAGATTAACCAACTGCTAGAGGGAAGGTTTATCTAAACGGAGGAACGAACAGCTTTATGGAAAGAAAACTGTTCTAACCCTCAAGTCCGGTTCAAACTAGGATTCTAATGGAAAATAGACAGCACTCTGGTAGGAAAGAGAAACTAGCTCACTCAGATATAACAAATGTTTGAAAGAAACGAGCCTAATACAACAACGGGAGAGAGACCAACATTTCGAGAAGAATTCAAAAGAGAGAGAAACTATTCTAGAAGCTTCAAAGCAAAGCACGGGCATGACCCCAAGAAGCAAACAACGGTGCAAAAACCAAACAAGGTGAAGGATGAAATCTGGGTAAGAACCCGAAGGAAAAGCTAGCCTAAACAAATGATAACAGAAAACCTAGGCCGAACCCGAAAAAGGAGCTAGCCTGAGCTCAAATAAACAACCCTAACAATGCACAATCAAAACATACAATTAAAAAAGCACGTAATCCTACTAGGGTTAGCAGTACCTAATGGGGAGTTCTAGGTTTACTATATGCAAAAGGCCAGTTTTGGTCAATCGAACATGGTACCTTCTAAATAGAGCCGGGTATATACATCCCATGCAGGACATGGTCAAACAGTACACCCAAACTTTTTTACTACACCTATGATAGCGTATAGTCAGTAAGGGTTGCCCGTCTTCCCAATAATTTTCGAAACGAATAAATGTTCAGGGCATCAGGTCGACCAGATAAAGGGGTTTGAAGAACAATGCATATACATGTGAAAATATAAATGAGAAATATATATTAAGAACCAATGGTATTTTTAAGTCTAACCCTCTTATTTTATTTATAAACCAGTCGCCAGAAAATACTGTGGCGCCGAAATTTTGGGATTTGGAAAATGTCTCAAAAATAAGAAAATTCAAAGATATTAGAAAAATATTTTAACACATTGAAAACTAAAATTTGAAAATCCCTTTTTGTTAAAAATAGAGTTGCCACTCAATTTTTAAGAAAAATCAAGAAAAGCAAAAATGGTTACTGTTCTTTAAACCGTTTAACAAGAGAAAAAAGATTCGGGAGATAAGGTACGAATGGAGAAAGGTGTTAGGCACCCTATTCGCCCAACTGTAAGGTTGACCTTTACTAATCATCATTGGTTCTTTAATAAAAATTTTTTTCAAATGCATGCAAATAAAGAAAATAAAAGTAAAGAGAGAACATCCAAAATCAAATATTGAAAATACATAACTTATGTAAATAGAACACCAAATAAAACAAGTATTAAAAGAAAAATTCCAAATCCTACGGCATGCAATTTTTAACTAAAAGATACATGAAATATACCCGCATGTAATTTCACCAAAATAACTTAAGTTATCATGATTTAAATAAAATGGCAATAATATGTTAGAAGTTAAAACTAACTAAATATGAATTGCTACAAAATAAACTAAACTATTATAAGCATGATTTCAAAAAAAATGACTAAAACATATATGTTATCAAAATAAACTAGATTAGTTTTAACATGGTGAATTAATAAAGAAATAAGAAATATAAAACAAAAGATGCATAAAAATCCTATAAAAAGAAAGTTTTCAAAAGAAATTTATACTAAAAATAAAAAAGGTTAGAAAATGCTATTAATAAAAGAAAATCTAACTATTCACATTTTGTATTTTAAAAGAGATAAAAGAAAATGAAAAGAAAAGAAGAAAATGAAAAGAAAAAAGAGCAAAAGGGAATGAAGTCACACTTTATAACTTAAGAACCTTTTTATGATTTTTGGGTTTAATGAAGGGAAAATAAAGCTACAAAAGAAAAAATGAAACTTTTAAAGGAAAGTAAAGCTAATGCTAAATTACAAAAGCTAGTAATAAAAAAATAAAATACTAGAAAAGAATATTACACTAATATTAAAAGAAAAGAAAAGAAAATAAATACTATAACATTAAGCTAATGCTAAAAAAAGGCTATATTAAACTAACTATTATAAAAAGATAAATGCTAAAAATAAAAGGAGAAAGAAAAGGGGAGAAAAAGAAATACTAAAAAAAAATTGAACTAATATTACAAGAAAATAAAATAAAATAAACTAGTAAAGAAAATTGAATTAACATTAGGAAAAAAGAATGAAAAGAAAACAAAGAAAATAAATAATAAATAACTAGACAATTATTAAAAAATGTGAATATAGTATTAACAACTATATTCACATGAATGTTAGTACATTGATAATAACAATTAATAACATTGCAAGTTGTAATTGTCAAAATATATTAGTACTTAATTGATGAGAAATGAAAATGCGTTTAGTGTGAATGTGTAAATTAAGAAATAAGTAAATTACATAAGGCAAAGTAAATAATAAACAAGGTAAACTACAAACCAAAGAGATGCATAAATTGAAATGAATTTAACCTGGTCACTCCAAAAGAGAGAGAATGGAGTTAGAAAGGCCGGAGATCCAGACAAAGTACTTGGATCGTTATAGAATTTTCAAGTCGGGAACGGTGCCAATGATCTAATCCTCGATCTCCAAGTTGGGGTGTAAAAGGTTCGGCTCTCGGTATTTCAGTAGGATTTTTAGCGTCGGGGCTCGAAATTGCTCAGTGACTCAGCAAAGCTTCTCTCACTAAACCTCTCATTAAAATTCTGTCCTGAAAACGTATGCTGGGGTATGGTATTTATAGAATTCTTCAGCCAATGAGATGATGTCACGTTTTAGGGCATGTCAGGCCATTTAGAAATGGCGGTTGCCAGGTTGGAGTTGGTAGTCATCATGTTTAAGAAAGGTTCCACAATGTTCTATGGGCGATCGCCACAATGAAAGTTGGCAGTAGCCAGGTTGAGGGTGGCGGTCGCCACTTTTGGTTAGTGTTTTCAAGAGGTTCTATTGAGGGTCGCTATAATGGACATGGTGGTCGCCACATTGGGAATGACTTGTGCAGCAAGTTATTGATGGTTCAACATAATTTCATTGGTTTTGAAGGTTTTGATGATTGGGGTTCAAATACCGAGCTTGGATCACTTCCCGTGGATCGAGCTGAGGCACCATTCTAGCTATTTTCATCATCGAATTTGCCTAAGATTGAGCGGGGTCAAATTGGAGTGTCTACATATGGCCGGTCACCTTGGAATTTGTGCACAAAAAGTTAATTTTTTACCTTTTTAAGCTTAAAAATAAAAACAATTGTATAAATTAAGCACTATTATGACCCCAAGACTTTTTATACAAGTAATATATATAATAATATAATGATATAGGTTAACAAAAGCAAACAAATCATTATTTAAAATTTTTACACAATAAATAAGTCAAAGAATCAATTATTGTCAAACTAGCTTAAATTGACTTAAAAGCTCATACATATTTAATTAATTACTATAAAAATTATGATAATTTATGAGAATACTAAATTAATCATAAGCACGCTAAAATAATAGGATTTAATAGGATAAAACAGTAAAAAGATACACCAAATTAATATTTTAGGTGTTTTTATGCACAAAATGATACCAAAATACAACTTAAATTCCAAATTAATGCAAGACCAGATTTTGGTCTGTCCCAAACTGCCTTAGCAGACTTCCCCTCTGCAAAAATCTAAAAAATCAATTCTCAAAAACACCCCACCTCCCAAGCATCCAATAGAAATTAAGAAAATTCAAATTAAATACTTACACCTCCATAATTAGTTCCACTACCAATTTTTCTATAAAACCATGGCCTAAACCCACTCTCTTCACCTTCATATTTTCGTGCGCCATAGTGAGGGAAAGAGTCAAAAAAATATTATAAGTGTGCTAGGAAAGAAAAGAAGGATAGAAAGAAGAAGAAAGAAAAAGGATCCTCGAAAGATCAAGGAGGTATACCTTAAGGCCAAGTCCTATCATCCTTTCACCATTAGATTTTCAAAACAAGTAAGTAAATCCCTTAAACCTTCTGTCATTTTCTCATAAAATAACCCTTAATCCATCTCTATAAACAACTCTAAAAATAAGAAAGAATATTTCACTCAAAAAGGCGTCGTGTGAGTAGATTAGGGGTTGTCCATAAGAGATCAAGTGTTGTATGTGTTTGCATGTTAGTGTTTTCGAGTTTTGTGACTTGAATATGTTCTAAAACTTTGGTATGTACAAATATAAGACATACATGCAAAGAAAATACATTAAATTTAAACAAAACATGAGCTAAGTTACCAAAACCCTAAATAAGCTAATTTTTTTGGGCATATTAACTTTCTGCCACGAACTTTAAATTACCATAACTAATTGTAGAAAAATGATCTAAATATGATTGTTATGTCCAAATATATATTTTTAAGTTATTTTTCATACAAAATTAGTTTGAAGTAATGTCGTCGGGTAGAATTCGAGATATACCATTTTAACCAAAGAGTATCAGATTTTAACCACTCTAGATTGCAAACGTAACAACCCTAAGTTAGAGTGAGAACCGAGTTTAGGTCAAAACATAAAACTTGTAGATAATATGTTTATCTTGTTTTTCACCAAAAATGAGCCAAAATTATGAAGCCTTGATAGGTCAAAACCCTTCCCAAAGTCACTGTTGTAATTCAGTGACTGACAGAGCTCTCTGCCACACATTTTTGGGCCCAAAAACCTATGTTTTTAATTGCCAAATCCAAAAGTGATTTTCATAAAAAATGTAGCTAACATATTAAGCTAGCTATTGAGCAAAAATCATCCCAAAATACCCTCAAATGGTCCTCCAAAGGTCTTGAGCATTCTCTGTTGAAAATCGATTCTGCTGAACGATTTTATGCTGACAGAACCCATTTTATAAATTGGCCAAAATCATCAACTTGTTCCAAACAACTAGCCTTATCACAAAACGTAAAACTTATAAGGGACACCTTAAACTAAAACCTCCCCAAACGTCAGTCCCATTACCCTAGCATGGATGCCCCAAAATCGTGGCCAACGAAGACCCAAATTCTGCATTTTTCTCTGTAAAGTGTTGAATGGTTTTCTCTTAATTAAAATAAGTAACCCTTTGGCCCTAGGATCTGACCTTAGTGTTAAATATGAAAGTTGTAAAAAATATTTTTATCTAATTGGTATTCAAAAATCAAAAATTAAATCCATATCTAGATACCTCAAAACACTATTGTTACTTTAAAATTGACGCTTGAACAATTGCCTACATTTGGCTAAGTGTATGAGTAGTGTGTTACGTTGTGGGACTTGAATATATGGACTGTAAATGATTTATGTGAGTAATTGTTGTATGAAATTAACAATTTAATGATTAGAAACCATGTTGATAGGTTGGATTCATGTCACATAAATTATAACTTGTGCCTCATGTACTTATTCTCTATGCTTTAGTAAGTTGTATCTTATGCTTTAAAGACTTGTACTTTATGCTATGTTGGTTTGTACGTCATGCCATGTTTAATTTCATACCATGCTATTATTAATTTGTACTTCAAGGTATGAGTTGTTGTATCATAAGCATCATTGCATTGCACAAGGGGCATCTTGTGGGTTGCATCCTGTACATTAGTTTTGATTATTTTAAACCTCGGTCATATTTGTTGGGTATATGTCCCTTCGATTTTCGTTGCTACTTGAGTTATGGTTATATTATAGAAGTGGTATTGACACGAGCAAATTGGGTAATTTCGGAGAAGAGCCTAATTCGGCGGACCTAATTCCACTGCGGTGGTAACTTCGGGGAAGAGCCCAATTATGGCAGACCTATACCCTATTGTCACAATGTTTTGAAGAGTAATCTCGGAGAAGAGCCTAATTCGGTAGACCTAATCCCACTGCGGTGGTAACTTCGGAGAAGAGCCCAAATATGGCGGTCCTAAATCCCTCATTTTGGTATTCTGAATAACGTGAAGTGTCTGTTGAAATTCCTGTTTGTTATCTAGACTTTGGGTTGATGCCAAACGAGTATTCTTGTTATTAAGGTGGGTTTTGTGCGCATATAATTTGGCCAAAGGATTTGGAATAAGGATGTAACTAGCTACCCCACGCTGTTTCCATTGAGTAAAACGACTGAGGCACGAAGCAAAGGCGAGCGTTTACCTTTCGCAACAAGGTAAGAATAAGTTTGGCGGTTAGGTTCGCATTAAGTCTACGCTGTAATTTTCGGCGTGGAATTCATGTTATGATTTTGGATGTATGTCGGGTTGGACATTTACATTGCATTTTTTTTCATCACGCACTTGCATAATTGTACTTATATATTCTTATCCTGTTGAAAATGTCAAATTTGTCTATCCTCTTTGCCTTAAATTGTATTAGGTGTTATACGATATATATTGTAGGATATTTTGTTGTGAGTTTGTTAGAAAGTTTAAGAAATTTGCTTCTGGGTTTCTGCTCATGGCATTCGTGCCATAGGTAAAGAAGAACTTTTTGAGAAAGTTGCACCCGTCGAAGAAGGTTTCGAGAAACGGGGTGAGAGGCAGGAGCCCGCCGATCCCGACAACGCCGTTTGAAGAATTTGAATTTCTTCCCTTTTGTTCTTTTTGTTTAGTTTCTACGAGCGTATTGTAAATTTTTGTTGAATTCTTTGAAAAAACTGTAATCGCTATGTACTTTTAATCAGTTTCAAACTCTTAATGATGTAATATTTATGATATTTAAATATGAATGATTGGCTAGAATATTCTCTTTATCTATACTTATGTATGTCCCGACGTGCCCGGAGGACGGAGCGTCACAAAGATTTTCACTACACTTATGAAAAATTGTTTTTATTGTTATCCCTATAAGCCTAATAAATTTCAAAAAATTCAACCCATGACTAAACAGGTTTAGTTTTAATGAAGTTTTTGTGATAGTCAATAAAACAAAGAATTGGCCAATAGTCCTAATAGTTTTTTTTACACATTTTGGTTTTCAACCCATTTTTGAGTATTTATATTCATTATTTTTGTTAGAACTTTCCATTTATGTATTGCATAATCTTAATTTTGAGTAAACTACATAAATTATTGTGTGTTGTGTGAACATAAATAGTAGAGGGTTTTACCGATCCGAGCGTATGTTCCTTCGAGAATGGCAATGCTGAAATCTGTTGGAACCAATGCTTTTCCTTTGGCTGGTTCTTTAATCTATGTTACACTGAAGACAAAACAAAAACCCAATTTACAGACACTGAAAACTTTCAAATACCAACAAAAAATGCATGAAATATTCTTAACTATCACCCAAAACCCATCAAATCTCTTACAATGATCTAAATCATTTATCGTATAAGTCAGGCAAAAAAATACATTAACAAATCGCACAAATGGATTTTATATGAATAATCTTTTCAAAACATATTACGAGATTGAACGATTCATAACACCACTACGAGCACGCTTTGTTCCTAATAATCGAGCGTTGAGGTGTTTTGAGGGGAGGAGAGTTACCTGGAAAGATCGTAACTAGCGAAGAGAGGAGAGGCCCTAGAGGGATGAATAGCTTTCTCAGAAAGCTTCTTCACTTAAAAAAATGGGGCGGTAGAGAGTTTAGGGGCTTCTTAGTCGCCATTCTGAAGTTTGGGGGATCCATGGTCGCTGTTCTGATCAAGCTTCTGCTTCTTTGGAGAGGGTTCTTGGACTTCAAAACCGTTGATTTGTGGATCTTCCTGAGTCATTTCGAGGACTTGATAGCGACAAGAGGAGTACCTTGGGGGTTTACAGGAAATGGGATTGAATAGTAGAGACGAAGAAGACGATGGAGAGATGGTTTTATACGTGGAAGATTTAACTGCAAAAAGACCGGTCCACGTATTGACGCCAAATGTTGCTACCATTTTTTTGGGATTTTCTATGATGCCCAATAGTGGTTTGGGGGCATGAGGCCCTAATTAATTTCAATCATTGGATGAATATAAAACAAGATCTGGATCATTGATTAAAAAATATAATAAATAACCAAAATGTTAAAGTGGTTTTCACGAGGTGGTTTTACATTTTTTCGCCAAAAACAATTGCTAGACAACTCTTATCACTGCATGTTAGTATTTTTACCACACCATGTGACAACTCTTATTACAGATGATCATTCCACACTAAAATGGAGATCCACCATGAAAAGCAAGTCTAAGTATAGTTTTTACTACTACATGTGACAACACCTACTACTCAATGTAATGATATAATTCACCTATTTTCAATAACAAGTATACTTTTATCGCTACATGTGATCATACTTACTACTCGACATAAACATTTTTACTACTTAATGTGATGATATGATTCACCCATTTTCAAGAACAAGTATACTTTTACCACAACATGTGATTATACCTGCTACTCGACATGAATGTTTTTACTACTCAATGTGATGTTATGATTCACCAATTAAAACAAAGATCCAAGAACAAGTATACTTTTACCACCGCATGTGATCATACTTGCTACTCGACATGAACATTTTTACTACTCAATGTGATAATATGATTCACCCATTTTCAAAAATAAGTATGCTTACCACTGTATGTGATCATACTTACTACTCGACATGAACATTTTACTACTCAATGTGATGATATAATTCACCAATTAAAACAAAGGTCAATAACAAGTATACTTTTACCACTGCATGTGACAGCACCTACTACTCGGGATAAACATTTTTACCATAGCATGTGACAAACAACTAGCACTGTATTTGCAACGATAAAACTAGCGTCGTTAAAAACATGATATTAATGTTGTGTGTTATTGTGAGGTAGTATATGGTAGCAATAAATATTCTTGGGACATTTTAAGTGATACTATTTGCGACAGTTTAAATCTGTTGCTGAAAACACCTTTTTTAAAACCATTTGTGATAATATTGAAGCCGTCGTAAAAACAAAACTTCCTGCCGCTAATAATTTGCGACAATATTTTGCCGTCGCTAATAGTTTTTGTTGTCGCTAATAATCTGAAAGCGTGTTTGCGAATATCGTTTTCTTTAATAATACTTAATTAGGAAAGCATTTTTTTCTAAAAACACTTTCAGTATAAAATTTGAAAGCGTGTTTTGAAAACCTTGAAACCTTATTTTAAGCATGCCAATGTGTCACGGGGCGACACTTTAGTGGCGCAGCGGAGTTTTTTCCCGTGAGGTATTCGAACTCCACCTAGCCTGAATTTGCCTATTCATTACCAATTCAAGTGTTTTCTGTTACCCGGTCTTTAAATTTCTTTTTAAAGGTCCATGCTTTATCATGCAAGAACAAACTCCCCTCACGGAAGTCCCATATAGCTGAGATGCCACCTGATGACTTGACGTCCCAAGTTGCAAACCGAATAGCGCAGTAGCTTCCTTGCACCAAACTCATCCTGAGTATGGCGCTCGCCCAACTGAGGTCCTATACTCGTTAGGCAAG
>JAOTRH010445372.1:0-31800 GCA_034768845.1 Heliamphora exappendiculata
GAGTAGAGTGTACATCTATGATAAAATGCTCAAGTTGATCAGATATTGCTAATCTCTTAATATCAAAAAAATCTTTTGGATAAAATTTGGGAAAGCTGACTAATTTTTCCTTGTCAAAAGTTGCAAATAAATTCGATGGTTTTAGACATGCAACACAAGATAGCAACTTGGTATTCACCTCATTGAAACGGTTATTAAGTTTTTTGATTTGCATATCAATAACAGTATAGAATAACTTAATGCGATAGTGATGAGAGTTTGTCATTTCTTGAGCTCTCCATATTGATCTTCTTTGAGTAACATATGCTCTATCCATATTAGGCAACTTGCCACAAAAAGAGAAAATTTCATCCACTAAAGAACTCCACCCATTGTTCTCCAACATTTAAAGTCGTTGGTTGGATATTTGAACCAATTTCACAACATTTACAATATCTTAATATCTTCTTTGTAAAACTTGCAACAAATCATTTGTAATTTTTAATATATCTCTCATTAAATATAGACTAAATACAAACTCAAAAGATTGCATTGAGTTCAATAGGCAAAATGCTTATGCTTTTTGTTCTGAAATGGTTCCATCTTCTATTATCACATCAGGCACATCAATAACAATTCAAACTAATTAAAGTCCCATAATACGATCCCCAATGCGTATCACTGGCAAGAATAAGGGTGCGTTCTTGATTGAGTACATGCCCACTTATTATCTCGTCATTATGTAGAGTTTCAATAACTTTAGCATTTTGTTTTTTTTGAAAAAGATCTCAATATTTGCATGAGGCTCCCATAACATTAACAATGTTTAAAACTACCAAAAAGATATTACCATATGTATATGATTTTTCACCATTGTCACAAGAGTTAATTAAAGTTGGTGAGTAAAACAATGCACATAATATGCAGACTCATTCTTTTGCAAAATAAGTGTCTTCAATCCATTACTCCTCTTGCATATTACAAACTCTATCATAACCTTGCCCACGCAATCTAGATATGCTTAAGTCGTGTGTTGAAAATAAATCTACAAGTATTTTCTTAAGTGATAGAGTAGTAGTAGTAGCATGCTTGATGCCTAGAAAACGTTCAACTACACATCCCTCTTTATTAACGTATCTCAAAACAACCGTCATTTGCTCATTTGTTGATATGTCTGTAGATTCATCAATGAGTATATAGAATAATCCATCACCAAGCTCTTTAAAAATAGCATTCGTTGTCTCAATTGCCGCGACATTAGTAGTACAGAAATATTTTTAAGTGCAACACAATTGACATTCTCATTTTGTTCTATAAGAAATTTCAAGCTCAAGAAAGTTACCTTAATTGATTGAATGTTCAAATTCATCACGCCCACGAAAATGAAACCCTTGTCGCAAAAGAAATCTAATGCAATCAACTGTTTTAGTCAATCAAGCCCGATAATCTTTTTTCGACATCTTTGGATAGTTTGGAGATAACAGTTTCAATATGTTACTTTTTATTTAACAAATTCGGGCATTTTCTCCAAATTTGGTAGTGAGAACTAACACCTTCCATGTGAGTTTGCAACCTTTATTTGTTCTCGCATTTGTAAACTCTTCGCCAACAAAAGGATCACCACCTTCTTGATCTTTTATTTCGAATTTGAAAAGATAACATCGCAGGCAATATGCTTCATCTTTTGACATGTTGTATTCTAAGAAATTGTCCAAATTTCTTTTGAGACATTGTGATTAGAAGGTTGGTAAGGAACTTTCAATAAGTATGCTCTACGAACTTGGTCTCTGACATTTGTATCATAATCTAAAATATGAGGGATAGGCTGGGGTTAGTAGGAAGATGAGGTAAGTTGTATTCTTTACGATTTTTCTTCAAAGACTCACTCTGGCTTGTAAAAGATAACGATTCGAACTTTGACATTCTTTTAAAATATTTTTTCATAATTTTAAATCTAATGTAAAAAAAAAATAAGCATAGTCAACAACCAGCAAAAACTCAACAAAAACCTTACAAGTCACAAAAATTAAGCAATTTAGAAGTTGGATAAGTAAAATATAATTCAGTAAAAATTCAACAAAAACCTCACAATCACACGTGACAAAATTCAACTACAAAATTCATAAATTAGATTTAAGTTAAGTCACAAAAACTCAGCAACAAAAATCTGAATCTAGTTCACTAAATAAAAAATTCATAAATTAGATTTAAAGTAAGTCACCAAAATTCAGCAACAAAAATTCAGATTTAGTTTACAAAAAGAAAATCATAAATTAGATTTACAACACCATAAAATATAAAAATTAAGAATTCTTTTTATAGTACTTGTAGGCGTGTGGGGAACAGGAAGCAACGACACCATGACAGTGTGATTGAGGCGAGCGGCAATGACGCGAGGCAAGTGGCGGCGTGAGGCAAGCATTGGCAGCATGATTGTGGCAAGCGGCGACGATGAGGTTGCGGTGCAGCAGAAAACCCTAGCTCGAGAAATGTAAAAACGCTAATCTGAGTGACTATGATTTAGTGATTTTGCCTTTTAATTTTGTTAGGGATATAAAGGAGTGAAAAAAATAGCAGGTCAAAATGTAAGTTCACTTGGAGCATAATTGTTATATTTTAAAAAATATATCGGTAAAAATAAAAAGTTTCAAGAAGTAAGTAAGGGCCTCTGCCTCCACTCAACCATCTATCTCTCCGTTCTTGGCTACCATAGTTATCTCTACATCCGATAGTGCTTTTGGCCAATTCTCTCGTTCGTTGGTGGCTCTCTCTGACTACTTTTTAGTTGTTTTATAGTAAAAGTTTATAAAAATATGTATTTATCAATTGTATTTTGTAATTTTTTATTTTCTTAAAAAAATAAATAAAAGAATATATTTTTGTTTATTATAAATAAATTAAAAACTGTAAACCTTAATAAACAAGACCTTAGATTGTTGGGTCGTCGGACACTATCACATTACTAAAATTGTATATGTTACTAAGCCTCCGTTTGGGCTAGTTTTTTTTTTTTTTTATAATTTTTTGACTTAAAAGTCAAAAAAAGCCAACTAAGTTGGGTTAATTAGGCTTTTTCTGAATTTTTCTATATATTTATATTTATATATATATATATATATATACAAAAAAATCAAAAAACTTAAAAGTCACTAAAAAAAACTAATTCAAACACAGGCTTTAACATAATCTAAGGTATAATGTTATATTAATATTTTAAAATTTATTAAATTAGTGCCTCTAAATTAAGTTAGGTCATCATAACTCCGCCCCTAGCCACCAGCATCAAGTTATTTTGGATAGTAATTTAAAGCACATGCAATTGCATTAGTATCTGTATCTATAGACTATATAGTGTTAGTGAATCCGAAGAAATGGTAAATATGGTAACTTCTGTTTTATACATTTTTATAGAATGGTGAATGGTGAATGGTGAATGGTGAACTTTTATTGTAAAGACGCGTGAACAAGTTGATTGAATCGGTAATGTAATGTTAGCCCTCCCTAGTCGGCTAGACCCCAGTCCCCAGTTCCCTCCTCTTCATGGCATGGCTACTTTTATTATTTACCCTGGTCCCTGGGGCCAAAAAATCCCTTTGGAGTTTGGAGTATGGCTGCCGCCTGCCATAAAGTAAATTGCAGTGAATTAAGATTGTTGACATATCATATGATCCGGGCTGCCGACTACCAGGATTTTATGATAGCTTACGCCAGAGAGGGCCCTTTTTCAGTTTGAGTTCCTTTGGAAATTGGAATGTTTTTAAAATTTTTTTTATTTTTTTTATTCTGTTAAAACAGAATATTTGATTATTTGAAATAATAGCTTCTAAAATTGTTTGAAATTATTTTTTAGTTTATTTTATTTTTTAGGAATAAAGTTGACTCGGACGTTATTGTCAAATTATTTAATAAAAAGTAGATTATTTAAAAATAAATATATTTCCTTTTTTGAAAAATCAAAAAAAAAAAAAACCTTAATTGACTTTTTTTATGATGCAAAACAAGCCAGCTTTAGTGCTGATTTTGCAAAAAGCCAACTATTTTAGAAATTTTAAAGAGGTTTTTAATTATTCTCGTGAAAAGAGGTGAAAATATTTGACAAAATGCATTAGCATGATTTGAATTCTAAATTAAGTTAGAAAGTTAGAATCAATTATTTTTTCGACACAAAGTTAAAAATAATACAACTCAATAACTCATTTAAAAAACAAATTAAATTAGAATTGAATCTGCATAATTCAAAAATAACTCATCTAATTCATTTGATTTTTTGTAAATTTTTTTTAAATAAACTGTTTAGACTTTAGAATTTTTTATTTATGAATTCATATTTTTTTATCATACGTTTTGCATATTATTTTAAAAAATCTAATTATTATAATTTTTATAAATTTATGTAAAATTATTATTAAATAAGTGATTAAACATGGGGATAGGGTTGGCTAAGGGCACAGACGCGTGAACGGTAAAAGTAATTGAGGGTTGGTGGGGACGGAGGGATCAAATCGGAAAGAGTGACGCATGCGAAAACAAAAAAAAGTACATGTGCACTGCAGATATATATTCTCCAGGCTATTTGAGGTTTTTGTCTTTTTAATTAAAAATATAAAAAATAAAAACTAATATGGTTTATTTGTCCAAAACACAAAAAAAAAATTAAAAAGTTGAATTTTTGACCCTCAAATGGCATTTTCAATAAAATAGGTACGAAAATCTTAATATAAATGCGATGAGCTTGAACTAAGTTTAACAGGTGTTGATTTTAGAAATTTTGGAGTCGCCACCGATTAAAGAGTTTAAGTGTATTTGGTCACCCTTAAAAATTATTTTTAAAGCGCGCAATGCAAGTTTTGAAATTTAATTTTTAATTTTAGATAAGGCATGTAGATGTTGAAAATTTATTTTGATTTAAAATAACATAGTAATCGAACTTGATTTGAAAATAACTTTCATTTTGATCTATGAAAATAAGAGATAGAGTTTGAGAATTTACCGTAATGAGTTGAAAAGATCTTAAACACCCAACATAGTTCTTATAGTACAAATTATCTATTGATACTAATTTATGCACTAATTTGACCATTCAGATACAACTGTGGTTTTTATTTTCTTCACATTATCTTTGGTTGTTGTGCGTAGTATCCAAATATTTTTGAATAGCATTTTTTCGCGCGCTCATTTGACAACGAAACAAACTCATATTAGCATGTGAATTAATACTATCCCAGTAATTGAAAATAGATATAATGTGTTTAGATTGGAAAAAATTGTAAAATTGGGATAAAATCTGATCAGAAATAATTTTAATTGTTGTTTCTGAGTTCGTTTTTTGATTACGAACACACATGCATAATTAGATTTTGAAAAATTATTTAAAAATTACTTTCTTGATGAAAGTGAATTTAAAATGACCCAAAGAGTCTGAGTTTATAAGAAATAGAACGCTGACGATGGTCTTTGCCGTGCTAACATGTGACAAGAATGGAATATTTTGACATAGGTACAAATTTTCAAATTATGTAAATTTTTTGTGTCGCAAATCTTATGTGTGTTTGCTAATTGTTTTTTATTATTGTTTGCATGATCTTAGTTTGGTATTAGATTACCAGCCATTTCAATCCACAATAGCACAGGCATATTATGGGATTTATTTTATTTTTTAATCATGTATAATTAAAAGTATCATGACTTTCTTCCAAGTTTATTTTGTTTTTGAAAATTTTATTTTTAAAACCTTTAGGAAGGCATAAGAATGAGACTACTATAAAGCCAAATGGAGGGAGAGAGAAAAAATAATAGCATTAGCAATTGCGCATCATTTGTGCTTCTTCTAGTTTTATTTAGGTCTTTTTTAATTTTTAAATAGTATATATTAATTTTACAATTGAATTGAATGGTACTAATTATATGATGATGTTGGGAATTTAATTATCATTTTGTTAAAATTAATTTTTTTTATATATTATGGCAATTTAAACAGTATTATAGTTGTAAAACTCTTAATGTGTTTAGATTTTTTGTGATTGGATAACCTTAGAATTTCTAAACAGTTACGATTTCTTATAATCTCTTAATTGAGTTGTGAGTTTTAGATGAGTTAAGAATTTTTGATCAAGAATCCTATTTAAGGTAGAAAACTATAGTATATCACAAGAAACTCGAGGTACTAATTTTCAGTTGAAAAAACAAATGAAGGATTGAATTGAACTAATTTTTGTGTGTGCAATTCAACATCGAGTCATCCTACAAACAAACGAGGCCTTAGTAGCTTACACGGTTGGCAATAGAAGTCAAATCTTGAGTTTTAGCTAATATAAAAAATAAAAAATTTAACAAACATTTTTTATATAAAAATTACAAATATTAGTATGCAAAAAGGTTGTATTCAATTAAAATTACAAGATTGTAGTAATACCTATTGATCCAGGTAAAATTATAATTTTAAAATATAAGTTTTAATTTTCTTTTGTTGTTATCAAATGACATTTCCTGAATAGTCACTAAAACAAATTGCTTAAAATCTAGAATGCTAAAGAAACTAATTTATTATTTAAAAATTTTAATACAAAGTATACGAAACCACGAAAGTAGGTTAGTTGTTTCGTTTTGGATTTGTTTTTCAATAATTATTAATTTAATATATTTTTTTAAAATTATTAAAAATTTGTTCAATGACTAATTTTAAAATATTAAAATTAGTCAAAATGTGCAGAGACTAACACAATTATCCAATTGTAAAAAAAAAAAGAAAAAAAAGCAATACGACCGAAAACTTTGCGATGCGATGACAAAACGCGGTGTCCACGTTCCAGAAGGAGAAGGACATGCATATCAGCCGAGAGATGAAAAACCGTAACCGTAATCTAAATCAAATCTAATCTAATCTAATCTAAATTAGTAAAAAAGTAATAAACGCTGATTAATCTTTTGGATGGTAGATGATAAGGAAAAATAAGTAGAAAAACGTGGAGGGGTGTTTGAGTTCAAATCCAAGAAAGAGACCAACACAGAAGGCTTTTCCCTCGCCAGCTGTTTCGTCTTGCGACTCTGTTTTGAGAGAGAGAGAGAGAGAGAGAGAGAGAGAGAGAGAGAGAGGTGCACTCCCCCCCTCCCTTATTCCTTACCCCATTCCCATCTCCTCTGTTTCTCTTCTATATTGTTCTTCTCCTTCCCATCCTCGAGGCCCTAATTTTATGTTATTTATCAATTTTTATTTTCTACCATAAGTTAGACGGACCTGATTGGGCTGATCTCGCTCGCGATCTGGAGATTCAAAGGCTGGAGTCTTTCGATCTGAAGCTGGTGATTCCCGCATCTGGATCAAACCAATCTCTGTAAGTTAATGCGATCCCTGATACACCTCTTGCATTGACATGTTTTAGAAATTCATGAGTTGCTTTGCTTCCATTCAATTCCTACCACACTTTTGATATTTCGATCATGATCGTAAAAAATGAAAATTTACATTTATAGCTTCTGGTGTGATAGTATTCGTTTGTGGTCCCAATGACGGCGGAACCGGAAGTTCGCACCCAATTTTGTGAGGTTTCCAAGATTGCGATTGTGGAGAAGTCTGGGTTGGACATGACTTCGTCTGAGGAGCCGCCCAAAGTCGCCCCAGATAACAATGGGGTTAATATGTACGTTGGTGATGACAATGAAGAAGTAGAGGCGGAGGATACTGATCTGAATGCGAATGAGAAGGATGATCCGGATGGTTCGTATGTCTTCGTGAGCCGGAGTGACTCCGCAAATGTTGTTCTCATTGGTAGGGATGCCGATGCGGAGTGCGTCGATAAATCACGCATGGTTCCCCAATCTAAGGTTGGTTCCCTAAACAAAGATGTAGAGGGCCAAGTTAGGGAATTGAACGATGAGATTGGAGAAATTGTGTCCCAGGAGTATAATTGCATTGCTGAGCGAACTGATGTTGCCCCCGACAGTTCACTGGTCAAACCAGATGCGGCTGACGATGATGTTCTGGTGCAGGTCCAAAATGCAACTGCTATTCTGGAACCTGGATGCCAGAGTCTTAATGGCAATGCAAAAATTGAGGACCAAATTGAGCCGGATTCTGCTTCTGATCTAGAAGATAAACGAAAATTTCCTACTATGGTTTCGGAGGTTGGTCACCGTGGAACCCCGCAGTTTGATGATGGCAAGATTGATTCTGAAGAACAAACTAAACCAAGGCCAAGTGCGGTGGTAGGGAAGGTTCAGGAATCTGAATCTCTTGTTTTAGAGGTCAGCGGTCACCATGATGGGGAGGAGAAACCTGAGAAGCAAAATAATATAACACATACAACTAGTAGGGAGATCGAGGGAGCACTTCCAGAGCCTTCTGAATGCTGGTCATTAGTGCAAGATGGTGGCAAGTTGAATTCTGAGGAACATGCTAATGCAGAGTTACCTACAGAACTAAAAGGGAATCAGGAATCTGAAGTTATGGTTTCAGAGGTTGTCAAATGTAAATTGCCTAAGTGTGTGGTTGGGAAGGTGGTTGTTGAGAAGCAAACCAAGTTGGATTTCCCTCGAGAAATAAAAGAAAGTTTGGAGTCTCAAACCACAAAGCTAGAATCTACTGAATCTGAGTCCTATCAGCTTGATGATGTGGAAAAGAAGAAGCCTAAGGAGGAACAGACAAATGATTTGAGATTGGACATAGAAGAAAATCAGGAATTTCAACTAGTGGTTACTGATGACCTTAGTACAGGTATAGACGAGGGAAGAAAAGTAGCAAAATTAGCCTATGAAACTATTGTACCAGTAGAAACAGAGTTTGCTGATGACCGTGACTTGGATGAAAATAAAGACAGCCACCCTATTTCTTACGTAGAAGATAGTATTACACAAGCCAAAGCCCTTAATGAATCCATTGATGGCATTCACAATACAACTGAATTGAATGGATCCTCTGAAAATTCTGAGAGCTTGCCTGCCCCTGCTGATTGCAAGATATCAGACTTCGAGATTGGGAGTGAACCAGTTGATAGTACCCTTTATTCTGCTGCTAAAGATGCAAAATTAGAAATTGAAGTTAAGAATGACACTGTTGGAGGTGACATAATAACAAGTTGTAATAAGGTGAGCTCAGGAACTGACGTTGAGCTTCCTTCTTTTGGCTCTGAAGGAGAAGCATCTACTTTATCCTTTATTCATGTTAATATTGATTCTGAATCCTCAAACAGGGTCATAGATTCTGCATGTATTCGGCCAATTGCAGCTAATAGTTTGGATGTGGAATATCATGCTAATGATTCACTTCAAAATGGAAGTGGTGTTGATATAAATTCACAATCTCAAGATGAAACATGTCCTCCAATAAGTGGAAGAGATATGCTTTGCAATGATGCTGCTGTATGTCGATCAGAGGTTCTAGCTAGTTCTGCTTTTGACTCTGGAAGTGCCCCAAACTGTGGCCTGGAGACATTGAATGTCCAAGATGGTGGGGATCAAGTCAATGGTGGAGATGGGGATGATGATGACAATCATAAAAATCAAAAAATTGACATTGGACTGGTTCAGAGAAGCGAGTTCTCTCCACCTTTGTTGGAGGGGTCTAGTGCTTATGCTTTGAAAGAACAAAGTGAGGGTGTGGAGGCTGTGAAAAGACCATTCCACTTCTTGGTTAAGATTCCAAAATATGATGATGAAAAACTAAGAGAACAAATCAGACATGCTCAGCTGCAAGTTGAAGAGAAGACACAACGAAGGGATGCCATTGGAGTTGATATCCTACAGATTAAAGTAAGAATTCTTTAGACAATGCTCTTCTTGTTTTATCCAAGTTTAATATTTGAATTCATATGATTAATGCCATACTCCTATGATTAGGCCAATTGTCAGCAGCTTGACAGGAATCAGGAAGCTGCCAAATTAGAAGGGAGCGCTGCAACCAGATTAGTTAAGTTGAAACGCCAGGAAATAGATTCTGTCGAATCTGTGCTTAATAGAGTGAAAAATGCCATTTCTGTCAAGGAAATTGATGTCAGCGTAAGCAGTGTTCTTTCTCTCTTTTTTTCCCTTCAAAAACTGAACATACACCTTAAACGAGTTTCTTTAGTTTGTTGTTTGTAATTGTGGTTCTATTATTGATTTTTCCCCCTTGAATCAGATAAGCAATAAAAAACACATGCTAGAACATGAAACAGTGCCTTTTACACAAGAAAAACAGCTCATTCGTGAAATCAATCAACTGGAACATCATCGTGAACAGCTCTCCTTGAATATGGGCAGCCAGGATGAAGTTCAGCAGGCTTCGGATATTGAAAAGCGGCTGAAGGTATGCATACTGTCACACCCCAAACCTTGGTTAGCTAAATGATGTCATCCCTTGTTGAGGGATGCAATATACACTTGTGCATGACGTCAACTCATGCACAATAACTAACACAAGCTAAACATAGCACACACAAATGTATAAACTTAGAACAATGTTATTACACAGAGACTACCCAACATCAAAAGGCAGCTCAACTAGTGTCAACCCACCAAAAATGAAGTACTCTGAGTACCATAATTCTCAGCTCTTGTAGATGTACAAAAGATTAGAATGAGCCATGCTCACCAAAACTCTATACCTGACCTCCGGAGTAGCTATACAATAGACAGATTCTAACCCCAATCACCTGAAATGTTTGCATATAAAAAGGTCAACGTCAATATGATGAATGAGTAGAGTAGTAGACATGAATTATATAAATAGCTAAACAGTAATGGATCAGTACTTAGCTCAAAATGTTTCATCATAAGAGCATTGAAATGATTTATCAAATAGCATCAACCGTAAATGATAACCCTTTTAAATGTATGAAAAGTTTAACAGTTCAACTCCTTCCCAATAGCCAAGAGTTAGATCTTCTGATTAAAGTTAAAAGGGTAAATTACATTGACCTCCCTTGAGGTACTAACAATGACAGACACCTCCCTTTAAGTTTTAAAAATGACACCGGCATCCCTTATGTTTTGGTTGTCGGTTTCATATTCTCCCTTGTGATTAGTGTACCGTCCTTGACAATAACGGAAGTTGTTGCGATAAGCATCTAAAATTTGTTCATTTCCCATAATACCCCTTTATAACAAGTATACACCTAAATTCCCTTCGCTTTCACTTTAAAAAGATGAATATATCCTCAAGACAAAAATTCTTTCCATTTGAAACAACTCAAATTTTTCCCAGTAGCTTCTTTCTCTCTTTCTCTCTTTCCTCTGCCATAACAGAACATAGCTTGGGTCTCTCTCTCTCTCACCTCTGCCATAACAGATCTCCTCTGCCATAACAGATCAGCTTGGGTATTTCCTCTTGCATTAGTAACGAGACATGCGAGCTCACTCCAGCGAGGATTTAGAGCAAATCAACATCCAAGCACCAATGCACAGCCACCATACCCGCCCACGCATGCCATTGCAAACCCTATCCATTATCTCACGCTACTGCTGCCAATCTCCGCAAATCACCATTGAACCACCATCACGCATGCTGTAAACCTCCAATCACAAACTACTAATTGCCACAAACAGCCACCATTAAACCACCACCACCATCGTTGAACCACCATCGTCACATGCCACAACCAACCACCGTCAAACCACTGTCGCACGCTACGATGAACCTAATCTATATTTATACACCCATTTTGACCCTTCTCCCACCGTCACACTTGTAAGAATGGATAAATTTGATTTATTTTACTAAATAAAATTGCGTCTGGTTTCTCTTTCTCTCTTTCTTCCCCGAAAAACAAGATTGCAAATAGGGCTGTCATTTGGAGAGTTTCTAAATACTCATTCATTTTTGTTGAGTACAAGTACTAATACAAGTGTTTAGGTATTATGTACAAATGTTTTAATATATTTGATTAGTGTACAAAGTCAAAATAGGTGTGTATTTAGATGTTCTCCCAGAGTTAAGCAAAAAGACTTTGTTTGGATTAATTAAAGGATCTGTTTGGTCTTTTCTTTGTTAATTGGTTAGTTGAAAGGTTCTTAGTCAAATATAAGGGCATGATAGTACAAAGCCATTATAAATTAATGCCGTTCTTCCGATAAATCTAACAAGATAGATTTGTGTAATTTCATAAACTGTAGGGGATGTCTTTGTATTTATTGGATACCTCAGGGGACGTAAATGTAATTTACCCAAGTTACAATCATCTTGTGACGCTATTGTTCACACATATGCCTTGGTTTTAAGCATCGCCCTTACATTAGACTTGGGGCATGATCAGGGTTATAAAACGCTGTATCGATATTGGTATTTGTATCGGTGATACGACTATGCATTGGTCGATATCGGACAGTATCGACCGATGCGTCGGTATTAGAGATCTAAAATTCCGATACGTATCGGCTGTGACGATATGTAATAGACGATATCTACATTAGCTTTGAGGTAAGGTTGCACTCCTACATTAGCCTGAGAGCAAGGCTCGCTTTTACATTAGCCTTGAGGTAAGGCTATTTATTACAGCATGAATCGTCCAATTACCTTTTCTAAAATCTTGCTCTATCCATTACTGTTCATACGAAGCATAGATTTCATAATAAATGATTATTTCTAATAGGTTATATAATTCATGTACTCATTTTAATAGTAAATCACAACATAGGGTGACTCTTAACTTCTAAATGGAACTTGACTAGGAGAAGACTTCTCAAAATCTAGCACCTCCCATCGAAACGTGTAGACCATAATTATATGAAATTGTACTTGTGCATTCACACTATGCACTTTCTAATTTCAGAACCTCTCTAATATGACTCGCTTATGTTATGCATGCTTATGCTTTGGTTCTTTCTTAATTCAGAACCTTGAACCACATTCTAGAGTATTATAAGTATACACTTGCTTCAAAACCATGTTCCACACCAAAATCCCTTGAACTCCTTAAATTGGAATCCAAATTAGAAAAGAGAGTCAAAGAATCACGATATAATAGAATACTACTAAATTACTGGGAGAGTTCTAACTTCTAAACTAGTGTATGAGTCAAATTTGTGTAGAAGAAGTCAACATTGGCACTTGATTATTGTGAGCTATAAAGCTTAGGCTCCGTTTGGTAATGTTTGTATTTGGGTTCCGTTTGTTTTAGTATTTACATTTACCCTCACTCCGTCTCCACCATCGTTGTTGTGGCCATTGCTGCCGTCGCTACCGCCGCCGCCACCACCACCACCACCACCACCACCACCTACCGTTAACACCAAAAATGACTGACTCCATTTTTTTTTATGTAAATCAATTTTTTCTTTTGATGTAATTAAAAAATATTTATACTTTTTTCATCAAACCAAACAATGCATAATAGGAAAAATAGTTTACCAAAAAATGTTTTACGTTTGAAACAATCAGAGCCTTACTGTTTTCATTTTTGTTTTAAAAATTTTCGTAACTGCAAAAAAATCACATTTGATAGTGATTTTTGTTTTCAAAAAAATGTAAACAATTTTTAAAATGTTTTTTTGTAAACATAAAAATGTGTTTTTCACTTGTTTAAGTAAACAACTTTCCATTCCTTTCTTTCTTCTTGACCACCTTTGGCCAACCTTAACTATTCCTACTATTACCGGCAACTATCTTCGATCACCATCTCTAGTTACCACCTCATCCACCGGACGCCACCTCCACCCACTGCCTCCCAACACACCACCACCTCCTCACACCCACCACCACCTCTAAAGTCCGACCACCATCTCCATCCACCTGCTGTCACCTCCATCCACTGTTATCGGTCACCTTCATCTCAACAACCTTCAGCCACTACTTCTACCCACTTGCCTCTATCTCTACCTACAATCTCTACTCTACATCCGCTACCTCCAACTACTACCTCCACCCAACCAATTGTCACCTCCACCTAGTTACTCTACCCACGAGCCACCACCTCCACCCATCATCTCTCCCATTGGCGGACACATTTACCAGCCACCTTCCTTTTCGGTCATTACCTCTACTCGTTGGCCGCTCTTTCCAACCACGATCTTTGTCACTATCCGCGGCCATTATTTTTGATGACTTTGCCTACTTTCGTTCATCACTTCTGACTATTGTGGACTATTTTTACCAACTCTTCTACCTCTAAGCGCTCCAATTTCACCACTATCCATTGCTGTTCTTAGACCACCTTCAGTCGCCGTCGCCTATCACCACATCCGGCCACAATAGGTATTCGCACCTCCAATAATTCTCTTGGGTAGCTCCGTTCCCACTACCAGCCTCTTTCGACCACCTCATTTGTTTCAAAACTAAAATTTTGCAAAAACATTCATTTACCAAACATGTTTTTTTGTTTTCTTTTTAGAAAAAATAAACAAAAATATGTTTTCTATTTTTCATTTTTTAGAAAAGTAAACGCTACCAAATGAGGCCTTAAAGTGTCAAAAGTCCAATAAATCAAAGTACCACAACTAATAGCTTTATCGGACCATAACGAGGACCTAAAAATAAAATGTTACGTACTTAACTTTGGAAAAAATACCAAGCATTGGAGAGTCGCTATTTTTAGCCCAATCTAGGGTTTTCAAATTTACACTGAATTGGAAGAATTGGTTTTTTATGTGAAAGGATTCTCACAAGTCTGACATTTACATTGATCCCAAACAAGGCTATTTTTTATTTACATATATCATCTTAAGTAAAACATTTACTTAAATGATATGCAATGTAAATAAGTCTATGCAATAAATAGTGTACAAACAAGACACTATATCAACAACTCATATGATAATTTGGACATCTCGTCCGTAGTAGTGATTACTGTTTGGTTTCGTTTGATTTGAGCTAAACCAAGAATCAAACCATGCTAAACGGTTCCAAAAATTTAAGAATCGGAATCAAACTGTGTATATCATGAAAACGAACCGAATTGAACCAATGAAGATGTTCAATTTTTGTTTGGAGCTACGGTTTTTAAGACTAAAATACTTGTCACCTATTTCATATTAAATAATTGCACATTTATTCAGTCATTTTTTTATATTCATTTTCCCCGTTATTTTTTTATACTAATTTACTTTACATTTTGATTTATCACTTGTTTCATATGATTAAAATGAGAGATCTTCGTATCTAGAAACTACGCATTATATTTTATTTGTTTATTATTTTATTAATTTTTATCCATAACCTATAGTCTATAAATTATAGAATATTAACATGTTATGAAAAGAAAGTAAAAGAAATTGAATTGTAAAAGAGAAGAAACAAAGAAAAAGTAGAGTTAAAACAGAACAATATATTTTTGAGTCTTTTATCTTTGGTAATAACATTGACCTCTCATGAGGTTAATTGAAAATATTGGTAGCTCATCTTAGATTTCAGAAACTACACTAGCCTCCCTTATCAATTTTGTCGGATATGCGCACTTAACGGAAGTTGTTTTTTTTTGTTTTTTTACTATTTTACGTCTTAATCATCAAAATGTGATTTTAGAAACAAATCTATTAATAATAGAATAAAATTCCCTTAATTTTTAGGGCTAATGTAGTGAGAGAGGGCGCATGCATGCGTGGAGATAAGAGAGAAGGGAAAGGGAATTTCATAAGAGGAGGAGAGGGGAGACTAGAGAGAACGGGAAGGGGATTTGACAGTTGGTGGGAGACAAGAGAGAACGAGATGGCAGTGCATGGTGGCACGGTTGATTGCATGTGGTGGCGTGCAATGATGACATCGTTCGATTGTGGTGTTGGTGGAGGTGTGGCATGCAATTTTGAGGGTGGTTCGTGGGAAATGCAACTGCCGCCATTCTCCCTTTTCCCCTTCTCTCTGTCTCTCATCTCCCCTCTCTGTCAATCTATCTCGTGTCTCCTTTGACTGTGCTATTGTGGTGTTGACTCTATGGCGATCCCGTCCCTATAAATTTGTAATTTTGCAGGTTTTGATTTGGATTTATTCTGTTATGGACAATCTTCATACTTAATTTTTTCTAGCTAGTTGGTTTCATTTGTGGGTTACATTTGCAAAATAAGTCTTATTTAGAAATCTCTCTCTCTCTCTCTCTCTCTCTCTCACTCTCACACACACACACACACACACAAAACTACACCTGAAAAACTCCCAAATGCCATATGTTTTGCTGGTATAACAGCATGGTGAATCTTAAATCTATTGGTATGTCTAACCTTATTATGTAATGATTATCTTATTTGTGCACAATTAGTTAGTGGTCGCTAGAGGTTGCTGGTTGAAGGTGGATGGGATTGGATTGGAATGGTTTTGCTTGTAATTTGAAGTGAGAGGAGAGAATGCTGGTGGTGGTGGTGATGATGTCCAGTTGGAGGTCGAAGGTGGTGGTTGTTAGGGACAAAAGTATAATGTTGATAATAGTCTTATTATTTTTGTTTGATTATTGTTTTTTATTTTTATTATTTTATTAAGGATAATATGGAAAATTGATAATATAAAGAAGGGTAAAATGGAATTAACATAAAATATTTGCTAATCTCATCAATTTTTGTTTTCATTCCTAATGGTCAACTTATGAAACGGAGAATTTGAAGCACAAAAGTGAAATGGGAGGGACACTATTGGAATTTTTGGAAACCTGAGTTAACTTGAGGGGAGTTGTTAGAATATTCAATTAATTTCAGGAGTGATAGATGTGATTACCCTTTTTCTTTGTATATAATACAGAATGTAATACGAATATAATAAAATTATATTATGGTCTGTCCGATTCTATTCGGTTTTCTTGAAACTTAATTTGTGTATTGAACCATAATGAGATCAATCCATCTACAAAAAGAACCCAACCAAACCATACATTATTAATTTGTCCGGCTAGCTAGCCACCTAGCTGACCACCGAGTTCGCCTCTCGACTTGCCACATGAATTCTAGACTTGAAAAACATTGATTTAAAATAATTTTGTAAATTGGGCTTACTTGCATTGAGGTATAGCCATCTATTTGTATTAATAATGTAGAGTTACACAAGAAGGAAAGAAATGATTTAAAGGAATAAAATATGGCTAAAGATTCAATCATAATTCAAGGGATCCTAATTTCCTAATGTATATTAATTCTAACACCTTCTCTCAAGCTGGAGCAAATATGTCAATTAAACCTAACTTGACAATTTAGGGCTGGAATAGAGATAGTCCCACTAACAGTGAATATATTCGCAGTCTGTTAGGTGAAGAGATGAATGAGGGAGACAAAGTGCCTCCTTGAGCTTTTTCCCGAATAAAGTGAATGTCTACCTCTATATGTTAGGTTCGTTTATAAAGAACTGGATATAAGGCAAGCATAATGGCAGATTTGTTGTCACAAAATAATAGAGATGATTCTTTTTTCTCAAAGTCCAGCTCAGCAAGAAAAGATCGAAGTCAAAGTATTTCACAAGTACCCTGAGTGGGATACTCATCCTTAGTCGAAGCTCTTGAGACAATTGGCTGCTTCTTACTTTTTATAATACAAGATGATTGCTATAGAAAGTACAAAAACCAGAGGTGGATCATCGGCCAGTTTTAGACTCATCATAATTAGTATTGGTGAAGCATGAAAGGCGAAAATGAGTACGAACAGGGAGGAATAATCCAAGACTCTGACAGGTCTTAAGATACCCCAAGATATGAAAGATTACATCCATATGAGCCTTGCGAGGATTATGCATAAATTAACTTTCTATGCTTACTCCAAATGTCAAGTCCGGTGCCGTATTGATCAAGTAAATTAGGCGACCAACTAGACGATACGTAGATGGATTAGGAAGTAAATCTCCAGATTTAGTTGAAAGCATTGGACTTGGATTCATAAGAGTAAAGGCAAGCTTACGCCTTAAAATGTCAGTATGGTTTTAAATATTGCTAATACTCTTACGTATCGGCCGTTACTTAATGATATCTTAGGCCTCCGATTCGGATACGCACTATAGTTACAGAGTTGTAGGAAATCGCTATAGTATCGACCGATACGGCCGATACGTATTGCGTATCAATGTCATATCGGTTTGTATCGGCTGATACTCCCGATACGTGACCCGAGACAACCCAATTATTTGGCTTTGCTTTCTTTTCTAGAACTTTAGTTTTGTTTTCAAAGTTAGGTGTCAAAATGTTAATTGAAAATACTTATAAACGTTTAATTTGTAATAAATAAGTCTATAATATAGTTATTAATGAGTTTACATCATTGCTATCGCTAGATAAAAAAAATCCTGAGCGCGGTTAGTGATTTCCATTACAGACTGACCAATTCTCTTGATACCCGTTGCACGTGACCGCGACCGTTTTTCCGGCCGATACCGGGATTTAAAGTGTCTTGAAGGAGGTTAAGAATGTAATTTCTCTGAGAAAAAGATATCCTATGATGAGTAAGTAACTTTAATATCGAGGAAATACTTGAGGGGGCTTAAATCTTTAATGTCAAAAGCTTTGTCAAGATCCTGTTTTGCTAGAGTAATACCCGATGAATCATTTCTAGTAAGAATAATGTCCTCAATATATACTAATACAATGATACAATGACCACGCATAAAATAGGTGTGATCCGAGTAATATTACTGATACGACTAAATCACACTTGGTGACTGTGTCAATCCATAAAAAGACTTACTGAGACGACTTACTTTCCCAGCATACTCCCCCAGCTTGAAAACCTAGAGGAGGATCTATATATATGGTTTCACTTAAGTTCCCATGAAGAAATGCATTTTTGATATCTAGTTGATGAAAAGACCAACTGAGAAGCTACTAAGGACACTAGAAGATGAACAATACTCAACTTAGCAACAGGGGCAAAGTTAACATCAAAATCTTTGCTAAGAACCTGGGTAAAGCCTTTGGCCACGAGGCGGGATTTATACCGATCCACATAACCATCAACTAAATACTTCACACTAAAGACCCACGTACACTCCACAATCTTCTCAAAAAGGGTAAGAGCACAAGCTCTCATGTATATGATTAGATTTCAAGGCATTCATCTCGGTTTGCGTGGTGATGACCCATTTGGAATTCTGGAGAGCTTCAAACACAGACCGGTGAATAGGCACGCACGCAATCTTGCCAAGAAAAGTGTGATAGGAAGTTATAAGACCATCATAAGAAAAATACTAGAAGATAGGATGGTTAGTACTTCTAAGCCAACCATAACGAAATGAGGTTTGTGATCACGAGAAAGGGTAGGTGCAGAAACTAAAGAAGAATAAGAAATACCTGAATCTAGATCCATAGAAACTTTTGGCAGAGGGCGATGAGAATATGTTATCAACGGGGGGAGGGGAAAGTTGTGGTATGGACAAGTCCACCCCAAAGATAGAGTCAAAAATTGGACCCGAACAAGCACTCAGTGTGGGAGTGACAGTCTCGTACAGCTGACTACGATGGGCTGTTGTAGAAGGGAATGTCCTCATAGAAAGTGACATCTAGAGAGTGAAACATGTCGTGAAACAATGAATCATAATAACAATAACCTTTGAACATAGTAGAATAACCCAAAAAATTGGCATCTAACAGATTTGTCATCTAGTTTAGTACGAGTGGGGTAACGGTTCTAGATGAGGCAAGTACATCCAAACCTCAGAGGCAGAAGAGGTAATAAAGTATGATGAGGCTGAAGAGACTGAAGAGGAACCATACAATATTTGATTAGGAGTGCGATAAGGTAAACGACACTGTGTACAACTATGTGTCAATAAAACTTAGTTGCATGCATGCCACAATAGACGTGAGGAATGACATACATAATATAATGATTTTACCTTCATCATTCCCGTTTTGTTTAGCTGTGTAAGGCCATGTGAGTTGTTACAAGATACCCATCTAATTAAGGTGAAAGCAGAAGACGTGAGAGATATGCTCACTAACATTATAAGATCATATCTGGCGAATAACAATATGAAATTAAGTTTTAACCATCTAGAAAAATTGAATAGAGAGGGGTAATGCATTCGATTTTTTCTTCAACGGTGATACCCATTTGCATCGAGAATGCTCATCAATAAAAGTCATAATAACGATGGCTAGAGAAAGCATCAACCGAGGAGGGAGCCATATATCTGAATGAATAAGACAAAAAATGCCAGACACACGGTGCAGGCGAGGAATATAACTTTTGCGAGTATGTTTAGAAGATCACATACCCCACACACTGAAATTTATTATTTTTGCAAGTTTTAATTAATGAAGGAAATAACAAAATAAATACTAAAAATTGGCACGTCCTAAACAAGCATGCCATAGGTTCAAAGTTTGAAGAGAGAGCACATGGGACTTAGATTCTGACAAGAAAACCTGAAGATTCGATGTAAACAGTGTTGATAGTGGTGGCTCCCCAAAGTAGTAAAGCCCATCACGCTCGTATCCCTTGCCAAAAAATTTCTTTGAACTCAAGTTCTGAAGTAAACAATAAGTAGGTAAGAAAAATGCCAGTACATTTAAGAATTTTAGCAAGACAACTAACATATAAAGATTAAAGGAAAAATTAGGAATATGAAGCACAAAGGCAAGGGTAATATCAAGAGATAAAAACACATCGCTCTTATGACGAATACATAAGGTAGACCCATTAGCCTTTAGCGAGATAAACGGTGTGATTAGCATGGGAAGAAAACAACGACAACTCACTAGTTATATGATCATTGGCTCTAGAATCCAAAACCCAAGTAGGTTTCGTAGACTGTACATGTAATGCAGTAGGAATACCTGTGGCCAGAATGGCGGTGGGAGTTTGAGATATGCTCTGAGCCTGAGCAATAAGGGAGCTAAACTGCTCTTGAAGCTAATCAATATGAGATTGGGGATGACTAAAGTCAGAGAGGGTTGGACGCCTAATACTTCCAATATTCTCAGCAAGGGCAGCAGTGTTGAGAGAATTTAGAACCAGCATCATGAGTTTTGGTAAAATGTTGTTTCAAATCGGGGAGAAGTTTGAAGCAGCGGGCCTTAATGTGCCTCACCTCGCCATACTGATAATAGACAACCTTCCCAGACGGGGAACGAAATCTGGAGCTAGCAGAAAAAGCCATATGTTCAGGCATGACACGTGACTTAGGGACATGGGAATGAGTGGGCTGAATCAACCAACGACGACGCTCCTCACCATTAGCAAATGCCTCATATAAGGAGGGCATGGTAGCTGTGTTCAAAATATGAATTCGAAGAGACTCAAATCCAGGTTTCAAACCCATCTGATGTAGCATCAATAGAGAAGAACATATATTAGAGTGAAGGAAATGAAGAATAGAGATTAAGAGAAGACAGGACGGGAGAAGAAATCGCACAATTCTCAGCTCAAATTCTTATTCATAAATGTATGTTTAATACATTCATAAAACTCCTTATTTATAACCTTAAACCCTAATGCATAAAATCTTTAATTAAAATAAAAACAAATAAACTCCTAATTAAAATTTATTTACATCTTGACAACTAAAGAAACCTAATATTTATAATAAAACTAAATAAAATTAACTACGATTTCAAATTAATATAGTATAATCCCAAATTTGATTTTTATTTCATCTGTTGTCCGCATCATTCTATTCCACTGAGAAAAAGAATTCGTCCTCGAGTTCAGCTAAACGTATTGAATGCGACCACGCTAAGTAATCAAGTAGTGTGAATATGTCAATGACCTCAGGTGCTTTTTTTGCCAATGAATCTTGATCGTGAGACTATTGCCGAGATCCACAAAACAAAACTTGAGAAGTGAGAACCCAAGGTAAATCTTCAATATCGACAAAATCAATCTAGTCAGGCGTCACAGGAGAAGTGGTTGGTGGGGAAGATAAGGTGATTATATGCTCATTTTGAAGAGATTCCGCGGTTAATGGAAGCATTTGCTGTAAAGGAATGTCTTGCTCTGCCATAGTTGGGGGAGGAGAAATAGGTTCATTTGACTCAAAAGTTCCAAGAGTTCCCTCATTTGATGAAAATGTTTACTGCAAAGGACCGCCTTGGTTTGCCATGCCTGGAGGAGGAGGAACAAGGTCATATAACTAAGGAGTTGGACTTGATTATAATAGATCTGGAGTCATAGTGGAACATGGTAGCTTAGCGTGCATGGAGATGGGACACCTGACTTGACAATCTATCTTGTTTGGAACAAGCAGGCAGTAGCAAGGTAGTCTTCCTATTATATATGAAGATAATGGTGTTATTGTTCTCTTGATAAGCAGCACGAAACTCGTTCATCTATAAATGAGCAAGTAGCACATGCGTACATGTCATGGGAAGGACATCACATCAAAATTTATGGCAATAATCGCCCATCCCCATAGGAATCAAATACCTTTGAGTAACGAAAAAAAAGTGTAATCAGGCCAAAACAAATGCCAGTGCTGTGGGTGTGTTTTAGGCTTAAGTTTCAACCAACAAACACTTTTTTTCGGATATCACATTCTTGTTATATCCCCCATCAATGATGAGTTTACAAACTTTATTGGCGCACCTAAGTATGAAAATTGTTGGTACCCGTCCACTTCATCAAGAGTATGTGAGAAGTGCAAGAAGAAAGACACAAGAAAGAAAGAGATTTTTTTGTTGACTTTTGTTTTTAACTTCCTTTTTATGACTTTTTGTTTGACTCCTTTTTCACTCGTTTTTTTTTTTGTTTGGCTTTCTTATTTTCCACTCTTTTTGTGTTTCGGGACGGTTACTTGTTTTATGGATTTAAGCTTTGCATCCCTCGCACTTTAGTTCGAGATTTCTTAATTTGGGAGTTGCATGTTGGCAGTTTAGCTGGCCGCTTTAGTCGGGATAGGACTATTACTCTAGTTGAGGATAGGTTTTATTGGGCATTGTTAAAAAAGGATGTTGCAAGGATTATCTCTCAGTGTCGAACTTCTTAGTTGGCTAAGGCTAAGAAGAACAACATGAGATTAGATTAGGAGAAGAAGAACAAAGATTAAATTAGGAGAAGAGGAGCAAAGATTACGAGAAGACGGGATGGGTGTGGAAATTATACATTTCTCAACTCAAATTCTTATTTATTCAAGTTTGTTTAATACATTTATAAGATTTTTTTATTTATAACTAGGAATGGCAATGGGGCGGAGTGGGGCGGAGTGGGGTGGCGGGGTTAGGTTTGAGGTTTCCTGTCTCTATCCCCTATTTTATCGGGGCGGGGAAGATCGAGTAAGTGGCTTGTCAGGTCGGGGACATATCGGGAATAATTAATAAATTATAAAAGTAATAACACTAATGAGAGTTATAAATAATATGATAAAAAAATAATGACTGATGAACAATTAGAATTAAAATGACGAAAGATAAAAGATAGAGGATAAAATGAGATATAAATGTAATATTTTTATATTTTAGTAGTATTATATTTTAAAAAACTAAACTTTATATAAGTATTATAAATAAAAAGTATTTAATTTATATAATTGGGGGCGAGACACGGAAATCGAAAGCAGGGGATGCAAATGCAGTTCCATCCCACTCGTTATCGGGGATTGGAAAAACCCGTAAAATTCGCGGCAGGGGCTTGTAGGGACGAGGCAAGGCGGAGGAAATTGTCATCCCGATTTATAACCTATTAAGAAAAAAACTAAAATCTTTAATTAAAGTAGAAACAAATAAACTCATAATTAATACTTATTCAAATCTTGATAAATAACGAAACTTAATACTTATAAGGAAACTAAATAAAATAAACTACAATCCCAAATTAATGAAGTACAATTCCACATTTGATTTTTATTTCCATCTATTATCTGCATCACCATCAAGAACTGATCTGAATGCTGACGATTGAGTTGTTTGACCACTATAGAAATGGCATCAGCCGAAAAATCACTTAAGGGCTCATATTGGCCAACTCTTCCTAGTGTGACGGTAAGTAGCCAAAAAATACAACCACAGAAAATCTCAAAGTCTCTCAAGATGCATGAGAGATATTCTTATATAACTAAAAAATGTGGGCATCATTACCAGTATGTGCATGCATGTGTTAAAGCTAACTATAAATGAGGAATTGTGCCATGGTACTTGAACATGTTGTAGGCATTTTTCTTCATAGAATTGGTGGTTCAACCCAAGATGGTGCAATTTGTACTATCCCATTGAGTATGCTTAGGATCATTCTTGGGCGGTGGCTACTCAGTCACCAAAAGTCAATTGGACTTGCCTTTTCCCTCAAGATAAAGACGGAGAGATCGACTCAAAGTAGCAAATTTTTTTCATTAAAAAGTACACTAGTAATATGGTGACCAGGTGCATGTTGAGAAAGAGAAAAATAAGATTGGGATGACTTAGGCACACTCTTGTCGCTGCATTTAGTCATATTGTGTAGTAAAAAGATGCTTTACCACAAAAAGATAGCCAGACAAGTGAAAAATACCGATAGCCCCAAACACAGAGATAGAAGAGTAAAAGATGCTTAGCCACAAGAACCCAGAACCCTGTTACTGTAAATTATCGGTAGCTCCGAACACGTAGGAGGAGTAAAAAATAAGAATTTACCACATTAGTTAATCAAAGTGAGCTAGAGATGCCGAACGAGATAGCGTGGGAACCACAGAGGTCGTGATCCACAACGATTGTGCGAACCAGGGAGAGGAACTGCTCCAGATCAACTGTAGTTAGTGGCGGGACATAGCATGCATAGCACGAATAACAAACTAGGGTCATTGATGAAAACCAAATGGCAATCTGAACCAGTCGGTGATGGCAGAGAATAATGGACGCTTGGTGATGAGAACCAGAGGGGTCGTCAACGGTGAGGGGTGGTCGACGAGAAGGGAGGATGTGGTGAGGCAAACCAAGGTAGGTGGTGAGGGCTTAGTCGAACCAAAGAGGCAACGATGAGGTCGAACTAGGGTTGATGATGGGGGCTGGTCAACGGTGAGAGTTGACAGTCAAGAGGTGGTCGATGAGAAGGGAGGATGGTTGCCGGTGAGGGCTAGGGTTTTGAGGTTGTGCGCCGGGGAAAGTATTAGGGTTTTAGGGTTTTTTTTCCTTGATTTCGAATTTAGTTTTGATACCAAAATAAATTCTATAAATTTTGGCTTACCTTCAATGAGGCATAATCATCTATTTATATTAAAAATGTAGGGTTACACAAGAAGGAAGAACTGAATTAAAGGCAGAAAATAAGGCCAAAGATCAAGCCATAATTTAAGGGATTCTAATTTCCTAATGTGTAATAGTTCCTACATGTTACTTGTGCTTCAATCAAAATTCACCCAAAAGATATCTAATCTTCACGAAACTTTATAAAAACACTTTTGAATGTATCATAATACTCAAAAACATTTTTATTTGATGTTCACATGAATTGAAACTTCATGTTTATAACAAAACTGTAACACAGTTATACGAAATTATGAATAAAGTATAAATAATCAATCAATAGAGAGAATTTTACTGATTGTTCTTCTTTTTGAGTTTGTAAAGCTCTTCAATCGTTACTTGAGTTGAGTCCTTAGTTGAGTTCGTAGAAGAAATCAATTGAAGAGATGAAAGGAAGAAGAAAAAATAAAGAGAACAGTACGGTCTCTGTGAATATATATATATATATATATATAACAAGTTTTCAAATTTGTGAAACAGATGCCTAGGTGTCACTCCAAATAAATTGGCATCTTCAATTTTCAATTTTCAATTAAATCCAATAAGCTCTCAATGACTTTTGGAATCACATTTAATTCCTTTGTAAATCCCATTCAATTCACATTAAGTCAACATGGTGCATGCTATGCATGTGATGCATATTTTGGGTCTTACAATACTTCCTCTCTGCACCTCCTGCTTTTGGCTGGACATGTGGCACCATTTGGTTTTATTTTTTGAAAAAGTTGGGATGAAAGTTAAAAGTTGGATATCTAACTTCCTTCTATTATAATTTCTATAGCTCACCACTTATTTATCTTGACAGCTTTAAGGTTGTAATCCTTAATTAGGAAAAAGAGAGTGGATCTAGTTTCTAGAACTTTGTAGGGTTTTCTGTTGCTGATCTAACTTTCAACAACTGCAGATTTTGAAGAAGGAACTCGATGGCCTTAAGGAAAAGGTTTTAAAAGCAAAAGCAACCACAGAGGCAGCAAAGAAAAAATTTAATGATGAAAGGAAAAAGCTAAGGGAATTTTCTGCTCAGTTTAGAGCAGCAGATGATATTCGCCAAAAAGCGTTCTCACATTTGCAGAATCTGAAGACACAATTGTATGAGAAGGTCTGTTTTATCAATTTTTAAAGGTCATGTTTACTTTTCTCTTAGATAATTTTGTTCAGAGCCTTTAAGTCGAAGTGGAGTGCTCTTATCCCTCCATTTGAGTTTCACAACACACACACACACACACACATATATGAGTAACTAATAGATAATTACAAAATTACTTAGTAAAATATAAAATAAACTCTAACATTCCCAGTTAAGTTAGAGCATAAAGATCAAACATCCTAACTTGGAGAGAAGTGTCTAAAATGGAGAACAAGTTTGGAGAGAAGTGTCTAAAATGGAGAACAAGTTAATGGTCTGGTGAGAATATTACCTAATTCATTCCTTGAGCAAACATAGGGAGTGACAATTTGCTTTGTCATCAATAAGTCTCGAATAAAGTGGCAATAAATCTCATGCGTAGTACGCTCATGGAACACAAGATTATTAGCAATAAATATAGTTACTTTATCATCACAAAACATTTCTATAAGACGAAGAGACGTGATGCCGAAGTCCTGAAGAAGAGAGTGAACCCACAACATTTCACATGCAGTATGAGTCATAGCACGATATTCTGCTTCAGCATTGGAATGGACAACCACCTTCTATTTTTTACAATGCCATGTGACAAAATTACCGCAAACAAAAGTACAATAGCTAGATGTGAACCGCTTATTAAAGCGACTACCAGACTAATTAGCATCACTAAAGTCAATTATAGACAAACGATCAAATGGATGATATAAAAATCCACGACCTAGGGCACGTTTCAAGTAGCGCAGTATACGACAAACAACATCAATGTGTGGCTGATGAAGAGCATGCATAAGGTGGGTATCAACACCAACAACATATGTGATATCAAGATGAGTAACTGTAAAATAAATTAACTTCTCAACAAGTAGCCGATAATGACCAACATCTAGAAATAGTTCTCCCAGTTCAGCATTAAGGTTAACAATAGAATCCATACGAGTATCAATCGGACAAGCCCCAAGCACCTCAGTCTCAGGGAGAAGATCAAGAGTATACTTGCGTTGGGATAAAGAGATCTCCCGAGAGTAATAGGCAACCTCAATCCCAAGAAAGTAACAGAGAACTCCTAAGTCCTTGGTTTGAAAATGGTGAGCTAAATGTCGTTTTAAAGCAGCTATACCAGTAGAATTATTATCAGAAATAATGATATCATCAACATAAACAATCAGCTCAATAGTACCGGCAGAAAAGTGATGAACAAAGACCGAATAATCAGATGTGGAATGCCGAAAACAGTAAGGAATGACAATAGAAATTAAGTGCTCAAGCATGGCATAAGGAGATTGTTTCAGACCATAGAGAGCCTTACGCAAGCGCCAAACAAGGTGCTCATTGCCGGACACAATATAGCTAGAGGGCTGATCATATAGACTTCTTCCCGAAGAGCACTGTGAGAAATGCATTCTTAATGTTAAGTTGATATAACGGCCAAGAACTACTAATTACAATAGATAAAAGAATCCGAATAGAGTTAAGGTGAGCCACTAGAGAAAAAGTTTTAAGTAATCAACACCGTAGGTCTGAGTATAGCCCTTAGCAACCAAGCGTGCTTTAAGACGCTCAACATAACTATTCAGAAGGTATTTCACTGTTTAGACCCAATGTCATCCCACCGCTTGTTTCTCAAGTGGGAGAGTGTTAAGCTCCCAAGTCTGATTCTTTAAAAGGCTTTCATTTCTTCATTCGTAGTAAGTTTGCAGCCTGATAGAGACAGAACCTCCTTATAAGAAGAAGGAATAGAAATAGACGACAAGGTAGAAATAGAAGGAATAAAGACAAGATGACAAAAGATCATAAAACAAATTAGCAGTAGGATGTTCGGTGCTTGTACATTACCTCGATGCAAAGCAATCGGTAAGTCATCGAAACTAGAAGAAGAGGAGGAGACAAGAACTTCTATAAAAAAAGATGAAGAATTCGGGTCATACAAGACAACAGGTCTATTTCGTGATCGTTGATAAACCTATAAAGGTGGGTTAGAGGGGGAAGATGGTGACATAGGGAGAGGTAGAGGAAGGAGAAGAGAAAGGGTGCCGCTCACGACAATAGATGACATCAAAAGAAAGTTGATTACTTGAGGAAGTGGAGAAGGGAGTGAACTCAAAAAAGGTCATATAAGCACTCACAAAGTATCATCGAGACGCGAATGATAACACCAATATCCTTTTGAGTACGAGAGTATCTAAGAAAGACACTTATGTGCTCGAGTGGATAACTTATCATTACCTAGATTAAAAACATGCACAAAGGCAGTACAACAAAAAACATGAGTGAGGGAAATATGTGGAGATTTAGGATATAACAAGGAAAAAGGAGACCGTCGATCGAGAATAACGAAAGGCATGTGATTAATTAGATAACAAGCAGTAGGGACGACATCACTATAAAAGTGTTTTGAGACTTGTGCATGAAACAATAAGGTACGCGCACCATCTAACAAATGACAATACTTTTGTTCAGCAATGCCATTTTGTTGAGACGAGTGAGCACAAGTCATCTTAAGAATAATACCACAATTGAGGTCCTGAAAGACACAAGTAGGAGAAAAAGTTACAGAACAATATAGAGATTTAGTTAATTGAAGAATATAAAGCAAATTAAAAGGGAAAATCAAGATTATAAAAACAAGAAGGTAAGGCGAAAAAAAGAGAACGATGAAGGACACTTTGCTCGTGAATAGGTTGAGATGAGGAGACTATATGATACTTAATAGGAGTCAAATTAGAGAAAAGAGATGGATTACTGGACATGTGAGAATTAGTGGCTAAATCGATGCCCTAAGACGGAGGGGTAAGAGTTACATATGCAATATTACCTGAATTAGCGAAAGTAGCAGTAGAAAAGAGAGCTAGAACATCACACAATGTCCGAATTATCTCGCTAAGCTGAATATAGAGAGCATCATGATAACCATAAATAGTTTTTGCTTCAGTCATATTAGATCAAGTCAAAGGAAAGAGGCCAGATCCAAACACAACCAAACAAGACCAAATCACAAAATCAGATCTAATCATAATAACTCAACAGAGAAAAATCAAACCATGGAAGGAAGAAGCACATGGAGTGGCTGCCGAAAACCCATAAGAAAGCCAAATTGAATCACATAAGAGCAAAATCGAATCAAACAATCAGGTCTGTAACAGAGCAAGCAACTGACGGACAAACAAAGGAGATGCCGACCTGTTCAATGGTTCAAAGATGAACCCAAACATCAAGATTCACCAAGTCACCAAAAATTAGACTTGCATGGGGAGAATTAGCATCTATAAGATGGGTATCAACGATTGAAAACAACTTATGAAGCTTCGATTGACAAATTGTGAACTATGATTTTGGTGTTCTTGCGCCAAAATCCACTTAGATGCTCAATTCAACTTTGAAACAGTAAATCAACACCAAATGGAGGCACCACTAAGTGTGTTGGTACCCATATGATGAGATTCAACCGTTAAAGCTGGGATTTATGTCGCGATTTTTAGATTCAAGAGTTAGGGTTCCAAAAATCACAAAATCTTTGAAAATCAAGCAACGCAACAAATAATTTCAAAAAATCATGGAAAAATTACCATTAAAACAAGATGATCGAGACGATCTGAACTAGATGAGTGCCAATCATCGCCGTCCGTAAAGGTACTGACACCACATTGACGTCAAAGTATGGAAGATGACGTTAGCAAGCTGTGTTCACCTCATTATGAGTTTTAGGGTTTCACAACTACTTTAGGGTTAGATCAAATGCTCTGATACTAAGTTGATTGTAAAATAGTGATTTAGGGTTAAAAGGAGAGAAAAATATCAAAACAAAGAGAAATAATAATTGAGAATTAGGGTATGGATCAAGAGACTCAAATTAGCCTTTACACCCCACAACATTATATGAATCACTTATAGATAGTTACAAAATTACCCTGTATAATATAAAATAAACTCTAAAATAAACTTTAACATGTGCAAAGACTAATAAACTGGAGGCTTACATCTGCCATCCAAATGATTTAAAGTAACATATCTATTTTGATCAAATTCAAAGTAAAATAGTATATTTACATATTGGAACTTCATTTGTATTGGAACATTCCTTGCTTATGTTGGGACCATGTGCTAAGTTGTACAAAGACTGTTTCTTGGTGATTATGTTAGTTATTCCCTCATTATGTGGTTATATAACTTTTTTTTTGAGTACATCTCCTTGCAATAATTATACTTAGAATTTTTGTAGAATGAGTTAATGTTCATGGTGTAGAATAGGTAGGAATAAAACTAATTACATGAAATGTAGATTAAGAAACAATAGAATTAGAAATAGCAAAAAAGTGAAGATTGAATACCATGAGATGTCAAAAAGTGTACAATTTCTTGATAAATGTTCAATTAATAATAAGGATAGAGAGATTGAGTTTGATGTTGAGAATATCCCTTTCTCTATTAACTCAAGTTTTTAGATGAGTTAATGGTCAATAATCTAACACGGTATCGTAGCAGGTAATAAATTATGTTTTTAACTCTCACTGCTTGTTTGATAATTAAAATACTTGGACGTGTGTGGCCCACTTATGGAATAGAGTTTGGCCCATGTGATGTGGTGTGTTGAGGATACTCTATCTCTAACATCCTAAGTTTTTAAATGGGTTGAAGGCCAACCATATAACGTATGATATAATCTATAAAATGAAAGTAGGTTGGCTAAGAATGCATGGGTAGGAGGATGGCTCTTGCGAATTATGCCATGCAAAATTAAAAATAATATTTTACAGAACAACTATAAAGCAATCAATGTTATATGAAATGAAGTGTGATTAACTAATAAAAAATAGATAAATAATATACGTGTAGTTGAGGTGATGATGTTAAGATTGATGTGGGGTAAACATAGAAAAAATAGAATTAGAAAATAAAACATTCGTAAAATGGTAGGGGTATCATTAATTGATGTTAAATTAAGAGAAGATGGATAGTTTGTTCACATAGGAAGAGTGATATAACTACTATCAAAGAAAATGCTAGGGGGTGAGGAAGATTTATATTAAAATATAATGGTGTGATTAAAAAAGGGCAAAATCCACTTTACTCCCTTGTGGTATAGGTCATGTGTGGCAGAGCCCTCTGATTTTTGGAAAAAGCCACATAACTCCCTGTGGTTTGTGGACTAAAATGTTCTATTAATTTTTGTTAACAACCTTTGTACAATGAGCTTAATACCCTTATCTTCTCCCTCTCATTTGATACAAACTCATATATATATATATATATATATATATCTGATCGAATCTCCGTGTAATAATGATGTGCAACAAACTATGGAGCCATCGTATGATCGGTCTCGATGTAATCATATTGTTGAGCAGGCTATTAGTTGCAATAATATTATCTTGAGAATTTAATAAGAAATTTTCATATTTAATAATGCTCTGAGATCATCCCTGTTTTTACAATTTGACTTGTTTAGAGATTTTTTTTAATTTTGATTCAAATATTCAAAAATTTGACATGTTTAGTGAATTTAATCCTTTTATGTTTTTTTGATTCCTCTTGAATCTTGATTAAAGGAGCTTAAAAATTTAAAAGAAACAGACTAAAATCTTTGAAAATACACGAAAGACATAAAAAACTGATCATTCTACTTTTCTTGTTCGTTTATTTTGTTTTATTTTTAATGATTTTTTTGAAAAGTGGTAGATTTTTTTT
>JAOTRH010445401.1:0-31795 GCA_034768845.1 Heliamphora exappendiculata
CGAATTCAGGTTTTGGAAATTCGATGTTCGAGCTCGATGTGTTAATACACTTGGAGTGTATTGAGCGGGATCAACAGGATGATCAATTCTATACTGACTATATAAATTGATTCACATCCCGTATTATCATGTATTGCACGAACTCTTAATCCCGAAGTGATTAATTGATTATGTTCAGATAGTGTACAGTACTTTGAGTCATCAATGATTGAGATTTTCTCCATGAGATCAATAATACCGATGAGTTGGGTACTGGCGTTGTTTGTCCGATGATCAATAATCAGCTAACGGAAACCACGTCCGACTTAGGTTGAGGAGTTCCCCTTCGTGTGCTTTGCTTATATGTTTGATTATGCTAAATCTGTACAGTGAATCTTTGGATCCGGCATATCAAAAGGATAAGCGGTGCGGTTGCGAGTAGAAAAGGATAATTAAATTGGGTTGTCAGTAACCTAATTTAATTATCGAGAATCCATATCATAAACGTTGGGAGAATTCAGTACATTTGATAATTAGAAACTCAAGACATAATTTGACTTAGGGCCGGGAGTTCAGTCAGGGCCTTTAGTGGAATATGTTTTGGTTCGTGCGAGAAATGATTTAACTCGGGAAAAGAGTTAGGGATATCCGATTTTCTCATACGGTTAGCTCGAGTCCTATACTTACTCGTGATCCCTCACGTAACCCATTATATGCACGGATATTTATTTATTAGTTTTGGTAATTATTTAATTTAATTTGAATGTCGGTTTTGCCACCGAGAATATTCGGGGATTAAATTAAATAATGGAGGGCGGTTTTGAAATTTGGCACGCCTAGGGATCACTCCCTAAGTGGCCGACCCTAATTGAGGGGATGGGAATTGTTTTAAAGATATATATCACTTGCCTAATTTCTTGATATGAAGATATATATTGTTAACATATATATCTTAAGAAATATATACATGCCTTGTATATCTTAAGTGAATATATATATATATATAATAATAGGAGTCTCAAAACCCTAATGATCCTCCTCTAGTTGCCGCCCCCCTCCCTCTCTCTCTTTTTGGCAAGTTCATTATTACTTCTTGGAGATTAAGTGTGAGAAGAAACCAAAAAAAGAAAATAATTTCGATCGGCATCAGTGCCCACACACCGTGATCGTTGTACCGCATCCGGGATATACGTGATATGATTGCCAAGTCGTCTTCAATGTATTCGGAAGTTTTTGAAACTTTTCGACAAGTTTTATAAAGGTATAATAGTATTTAGATTAATACCGTTCTTATTTTTCATGAAAAATGCACGCGCCGTTTTTTACGGTCACGGCGCCGGTTCTAAAAAAATTTTCGCATCCCAACAGTAGTGTCATAAGAGAAAAGTGTTCCTGGTTGAACATTTTGTGTTTTCTGAGGGGAGAGTTAGAGCCTCAAGCTCAAGACTATGGTGTGGTTGTTACCTACCTGTTGGGAATTGAGTTGATGTGATGTGACCCTATGAGGAGATGTTCTAAAGTGATGCGAGTATGAGTGGTGTCATGCCTTTGTGGTTAACTGGTGAGGGACCAATGAACGCGTGCGACACATCGTTGAGATGTTAGGGAGCGAATGATAATGGTAGTGCTTGAGTGAAGAACTGAATGCGAAGACCTAGGACGATGAGTGGTAGACGTATTGTGAATGGTGACTGACAACGTTTGCACGATGATGTCAGATGTCATTATGTAGACTAGTGGTTAACCTTCTTTCGAACTGAGTGTGTAATGGTGGCCCTAAGAGGTAATGACATGGGATGAGAGCCTAGACCTGACTCATCGTTTTCCTAACAGGAGAGATGTTTGTGGTTGGTTGACCAGTGCGATTGTTCTTCCTTGGTGGGAATTAAACGTTGGGATCATATGAGTGTGGGTACATTTACCCGTGGTTCCTGGAAGAGCCTGTTTGCTTTACCCTATGAACCCGAGCAATTGGGTGACGTCTCTGAAGATGCAGTTTGATTTGTGCAGAATGTCAATAGCTTTAACTTTCATTGGGTTAGATCCCTGAGGGAGTTCAGCGATTGAGTTATTTATGTGGTGAAATTCTCGAGTATTAGTTCTATGAAATTCCTACGAGAACACAGGTCTGTGATTTGATCATTATCCTCGTGATTAGGAGATTGTATCTAGGAACTATGCCAGGTGTATGAGGTTTGGAAGGACTATAGAAGGGTTCAATAGTGTGGTTGGCCTGTAATAACCTGGCTCAAATCCTAATACTAACGACAGATGGATAATAAGAATTTAAGTCGCTACATGAATAAGAAAAAATTCCAAGTAACCAAAAATCCTAAAAGAGACCAAATACTCAAAGGCAAAACCCTAACACTTTGAAAAGTCTCTCAATAGCTTAAATTAAGTAAATAACATAAAATATTAAATTAAAAATCAAAATTTTCCATAACTAAGGTAAAATGACAATTTTGCCCATAGTACAACAAAAAATCTCAAAAATTTTAAAATTTGACACATGGACACCCAAAATTAGATATTTATATACAACTAATTAATAAAATATAAAATAACCAAAAAAAATAACCAAAATCTCCTTGCATGGCCGGCCACCTAAAAATTTGTGCCAAAAAAGCTACTTTTTGCATTTTTATGCTTAAAAATAAGAAAAATATGTATAAATTAAGCATTAATTTGACTCAATACTTTTTGTACAAGTAATATATATACTAATATAATAATATACGTCAACAAAAGTAAACAAATAATTATTTAAAATCTCTACACAATAAACAAGTCAAAAAAGTCAATTCTAGTCAAACTAACTTAATTTATCAAAATTATGATAAATCATGAAAAGACTAAATTAATATGAATACATTAATATAATAGGTTTTAGTAGATTTAGATACCAAAAAGGTACATAAAATTAATATTTTATGCATTTATATTCAAAAAAATGTAACAAAATACAAATTAAAACTCAAATTAATTACCAATCATCTTTTTAGTCTCCCCAACACTGCAAAGCTGAAATTATATCTACCCCAAAACTAATTTTGTAAGCCTCAAGCCCTCCCACATCCCATGCAACCAATGAGGGTCCAAGAAAATTCAAATTTTAAATTTAAGAAATAATTACACTCCATTACATTTTTATCTATAAAAACAAGACCCTACCCTTCACTCTCCTTCATGTATTTCGGCTGAGAGGGGAGAGAGAGAGAGGGCCACCCAAAAATCTCTAAGTGTTTACAAAGAAAGAAGGAGATGAGAAGGAAGAAGGAAGGAATGAGGAGTTAGGAGGAGCAAAGAACAAGCATTAAAGCCAAGTCAATTTCTTCTTCAACCTTTTTTAGCATCAAAAAAGGTAAGTAACTCCCTTAAACCTTCTGATATCTTCCCTCAAGATACCCCTCAATCCATCTCTGTAACAAACCCTAAGAAAAAGAAATGAAGAATAACTTAAAAAATGCGTTATAGATGCAAATAGTGGACTGCTAGGGCAAGATCGTGCTTTGTATGTGCTTGCATGTGCGTGTTTCCAAGTTTTATGGCTTAAACATGTTCTGGAGTTTCGATTTATATGAGTTTAAAACATGTATGCAAAGAAAATATATTAAGAATGCTCACAACACAAGCTAAGTAACTAAAACCCTAAGTTACCTGATTTTCTAGACTTATTTACTTTCTGCCACCAGTTTTAAAACACCATGAAAAATTGTATAAAAATGATCTCAAAGTGATTTTTATGCCCAGACTTATATTTTTGAGTTATCTTTCATACAAAATTGGTTTGAAGTGGTTTCGATATATAGAACTCCAGATATCTTATTTTTGCCAAAGAGTTTCAGATCTTGACCACTCTTAGTTGCAGACCTAACAACCTTAAGTTAGGGTGAGAACAAAGCTTAGGTCAAAACCTGAAACTTGTAGATGACGTATTTATATTTCTTTAGACCAAAAATGAGCTAACAATATGAAGTCTTGATAGGTGCAATCCCTTCCCAAAGTAACTGTTGAGGTTCAGTGACTAGCAGACCTCTATGTCACACATTTTTGTGAGACCAAAAACCCAACGTTTTAGAAGCTAAATCCAAAAGTGGTAAACATGAAAAATGTATCTAACATATTAAAATAGTTAAGGAGAAAAAATCAGCTAAAAATACCCTCAGATGATACTCCAAAGGTTTTGAGCATTCTCTGTTAAAAACGCATTCTGTAGACTCTTTTTAGGCCGACTGAACCATTTTTATAAATTGGCCACAATCTCAAACTTTTTTCAAATAGCATGCCTTAACACAAAACATAAATCTTGTATGGGACAACCTAAACTAAAATCTAACAAAAAATCCGGGACATAGCCCTTGAATTGATGTTCCAAAACCGTGGCCAACAAAGGCCCAATTTCTATGATTTTCTCTGTAAAATGCTGAAGGATTTTTACTAAAATAAAATAAATGGCTTTTTCACTTTAGGAAATGACCTTGGTGATAAATATGAAAATTATAGAAAATATTTTTATCTAATTTGTGTTAAAATTTCATAAATTAAATCAATGTCTAAGTGATTCAAAATACTGTCGTAACTTTAAAACTAACAATTAAACTTGTACCTAAAATTGGCTAAGTGTTCGAATGGTGTGTTACTCATGATACTTGGGTATGTGAACCTCATATGAGCTTTGTGAGTAATTAGTGTATGAAAATAATGCTTTTGATGAAATGAACTCATGCCAATAGTCCGATTCTATGTCGCCTAAGTTATGATTATGTTTCGTATATTTGTACTTGATGTTTTAGCAAGTTGTACCATGTGCAATGTCATGTTTATATACCGTGCAATGATTAATTGTACACGAGAGGCATATTACACATCAAGGGCATTCCTCCATTTCATCTTGGGTTGTCAGAGTCCCCTTCGTATCTTTCGATTGGGTTGAGTAACATAGAAAATAATTATTCAGTGGTTGTGGATCTAGGACGTCCCTGGTTGCCATATTTGATATTGAATTGGAGGTTTTTATTATAAAAGGGAGATTTAGGCACCATGGGTTCATCACTAGATTTAATTAGACTTTCGATTGACGCTTAACGAGCATCCTAGTACTTAATGTGGGATCGGTTAGGCCGTATGGAATTCATGATACTATTCTGGAAGTACTTGGGGTTGGGCATTTGTATTGCATTCATCTGCATCATGCACTCACACTTCTGTTCTTATATGTGCTCATCCTGTTGAAAATGATAATTTTCCTATATCTCTATTTCGTTAACTTTGCATTGGGTGTTATACGATATATATTATAGAATATCTTGTCGTGAGTTTGTTAGATGGTTTAAAAAATTTGCTTCTAGGCTCCGGCTCATGGTATTCGTGCCACAGGTGAAGAAGAAGAACAGTTCGAGGAAGGCGCGTTCGTTGAGGAAGGAGACTTTAAAGAAGAGGGAGAGTGGCAGGAGCAGGTTAATCCCAACGACGCAGTTTGAAGATGTACGATATTTACTTTTGATCTTTTGTTCAGTTTTCCATGGACATAATGTAACTTTTGTTAAGTTTTCTGAATGACTGTACTTATTAAGTATTTTGAACAATCTCTGAATCGTTAATGATGTAGTAGTTATCTTATGTATCTATGAATGTTCGTTAGAATATGTCCCATATTTATAGTTATAAATGTCCCGACACGCCTGGGGAACGGGGTGTCACAATTGGTATCAAAGCCTACGTTTAGCAAACCTTTAAGCCTTGGGAAATTGGAGATTGCAAGTTCTGTAGCATAGAAACTCTGTAGAATGTCTGTACTACTAATTTATCACCTATAATTTTAAAAACTTAAAATTCTTTACCTTAGAGTTTTCTCTATCTTTTTCTTCTTAGGATAGTGTCCGACATAGAGCCAGCTGGGAAATCGTGGGCGGCACCGGAACCTAAAAATTCAGATCCCGAAGAAGATCCAGAAAAGGATCCTGAAGAGATACCAATAGAGGAGCAAGAACCGATCAACGTCGTCCCTTTAGCGTGGGTTTTTCCAGAGGAATGGCAGGCCGACCCAGATGACGAAGGTGATGAGATGGAGATAGACGAAGAGCCAAACGAGGAAGAATTCGATGCTGATGACGAAGAGGACGAGGACGACGACGAAGAAGAAGAAATGGAAATTGATTTCCTATACGATCAGTTTGAGGCGCCATTACTTGAGTCTGATGAAGACGAAGCACTGGATACCGCCATTTACTATAGTCGCCCGGAGTGCCAAGGCTTCTATGTAGGGGATCGGGTGTACGCCAGGATCTTTCTGGAGCACATGTGCATGTGGCAAAAATCAAAGGCTTTTTCGTGTTACCTAGGACCAGCACGTGTGATCGAAAAGTGCAGCCAAAGACTCTATCGCTTAGACTTCCCTCTTGGATTTAAGACGCGACTGGGAGATAAGCTGACCGTAAGATGGATGCAGTATCAGAGGCCGACAGATGAGAGAGGAATCATCAATCCGCATGATCCACCCATCAACTTTGACGACCCCGAGATGTACCGAGAGACTCCGAATGACAAAAGCAACACAGTACAGATGGGGCTAAATAACGTCTGGCACGTTGAGGTACAGTGGCGCTATGACAACATTATCGAGGTAACCTAGGAATGCGAGTCGATTGTCTGCCATTCTTATCCACATTTGTTTGTTTAGATGTTAGTGCGATAGCCTTATACTTTTCCTTTTGACTTAAAGATTGTATGTGTGTTGTGTGAACTTTGACAAACTTATATTGACTATGAGTTGAAATGAAATGCAAACCTTTGATGTCAAAATCTCTATAAAAAGTTTTTTAATTGTCAACCTAACTCTACAATATTCCAACCCATAATAAACAATTAAAAACTGAAATAACTCCCAGAATCGTAACAATATTTTCTTTATTTTCTAGAATGGTGGGTAAAAGACCTAATCACCGACATGCAAACGGACCCATCAACGATGAGGCACCGGAACTAGCTCAAGTGCTACGAGAACTGGCCGCCAGCATCAATTTCCCGCACGTACGTGATCGAGCCTAGTTTCTATCGAAATTAAGGAGGCAACGAGCCCTGACGTTTCGAGGGAGAGTAAAACCAAGGGAGGCAAAGGAATGGCAGAGAGCAGTCAAGAAACTATTCAACTCAATGGGAGTTCAAGATGAGACCGACCGAGTGGCCTTAGCTGCCTATCTGCTATAAAGAGAAGCCAATCATTGGTGGACTCTGATCACCAACACCCAGGAGGTAGCGACTCTAACGTGGGAGCAATTCGAAAGTCTATTTTTGGAGAAATATTTCCTAGCCCCTTTCCATCAATGGCAAATTCGAGAATTTTTGGAGCTTAAGTAAGGGAAAATAACGGTGACGTAGTATGTGAACCATTTCGAGGAGTTAAGCTGCTTTTCCACGACCATCGTACCAGACAAAGAATCTATGGCACGAAAGATCGAATGGGCTTGGAGCCATCTATCCGAGCACGAGTGATCTGCTTGCAACTCCCTACCTATACCCAGGTAGTACTCGTAGCCCTGCTAGCCGAGATGGATCAAGATGACTCTAGAAAGACATAGAACCAAAAGAAAGGAAGTACCAGCTCCGGAGGACCGATAAGGAGCAACCAGGCGTTTATCCCCAAGAAATCGTATTATCGAGAGTATCAACAAGAACGACCGAGAGAACCCCCTGCGACATCTGTGATGTGCTTCAAATGCCGCCAACTAGGACACAGGAAGTATAAGTGCCCGTGCCTCGCACAAAGGAATTTGAACAATCAACCCCAGCAGTGGAGGCAACCTCTGACTCAGCAGCCTAGGTTCCCGCAGCAAGTCCAGGTTGCCAGGCCAGCTATTCAGCAGCAAAATGGAAGAGGAAGACCATAGCTCAATAAAAATCAGAGGCCCCAAAGAGGTTTGGATAATGGATAGAAGGCTAGAAATCTCAAGAACGACAATGGAAATCGACCAACTGGAGGCCGCATCTTTGCACTACAGGAAGAAGAACTGGAGAACACCCAAGTCATACAAGGTATGCTCGTATTATTCAACACCTTAGTGAAAGTACTGTTTGATTCTAGAGCATCTCATTTTTATATCTCTAAACTGTATGAAGTCCCTGCTCTTAGAACCCTAGGCATTAGAACAAACCCTAAGTGTCGTCACATCCTTAGGAAATCAAACTCGAGTGGACTTTGTCTGTAAAGCCTGCATGTTACGAATAACCAGTACCCCTATAACTTGTAACCTACGAGTCATAGATTTCATTGGGTACGATGTAATCCTTAGAATGGACTGGTTATCGAGACACTATGCTATTATCGACTGTCGACAAAGGAAGCTATGGGCGCAAGTGGAAGACGGCACCACTGTGCGAATTCAAGGAGAACGACGCAAGATTCTAACCCTGAGTAGTGCGAAGGACTGCAAATCGAGTAATTTCGTAGGGAGATTAATGTGTCCACTTGCTAGTATGAACATCTCGACAACCCTCGAGTTATCTCGAGTAGTGTGTGAATACAAAGACGTATTTTCGAAAGAACTCCCTAGATTACCCCCACACTGTGAGATCGCGTTTACGATAGAACTTCAACCTGGAACCGCACCGATTTCGATCGCAGCCCACCTTATGGCACCCGCTGAACTGAAAGAGTTGAAGAACCAACACCAGGAACTGCTTAGCAAAGGTTTTATTAGCACTAGTACATCGCCATGGGGAGCGCCAACATTGTTCGCTAAGAAGAAGGATGGAACCTTACGCCTCTGTATCGACTACCGTCTGCTGAACAAGGTAACAATCAAGAATCGATATCCCCTGCCTCGTATCGATGATCTCTTTGACCAGTTACGAGGATCAGCTTGTTTCTCAAATATCGACCTTCGCTCCGGATACCACCAGCTTCGGGTCCAGGAGGAGGATATACCGAAGACAGCCTTTATAACTCGATACGGACATTATGAATTCGTAGTCATGCCCTTTAGTTTAACCAATGCCCTTGGAGTTTTTATGAGTTTGATGAATAAACTCTTTCAGCCCTACCTCGACCAGTTTGTACTAGTCTTCATAGATGACATCCTTGTATACTCCCGATTTGAAGAAGAACATGAGCAGCATCTGAGAATTTTCTTGCAAAAGTTAAGAGAGTCACAAGAGAGTCACAACTCTTTGCTAAGGCAAGCAACTGTGAGTTCTGGCTACACGAAGTGCAATTTTTGGGACACGTAATGTCTAAAGAGGTAATAGTTGTGGACCCCGCCAAGGTAAAAGCTGTTTTGGAATGGAAGCCACCTCGAAATGTTTTGGAAGTTCGTAGTTTCCTTGGGCTAACAGGATATTACCAGAGATTTATCTAGGATTTCTCGAACTTGGCACACCCAATGACCAGATTAACGCAGAAAGAGATGAAGTTTGAGTGGAATGATAAGTGTGAAGCAGCCTTTCAAGAGCTCAAGAAAATATTGACCAGTGCCCTGATCCTAATCATACCCGAACGAGAAGTTGGGTATACGATGTATTGTGATACATCGAAGGATGGTATAGGATGTGTACTAATGCAGAATGGCAAGGTGGTAGCTTACGGGTCAAGACAATTGAAACCACAGGAGCAGAATTACCCTACCCATGACCTGGAACTTGCAGTAGTGGTGTTTACACTAAAGTTATGGAGGCATTACCTCTATGGAGAATGATTCGAGCTTTTTAGCGATTGAAAAAGTCTAAAATACCTGTTCACCCAAAAGGATCAAAATATGAGACAACGTCGCTGGATAGAATATTTAGAGGATTACCAATTTACATTAGGCTATCACCCAGGCAAGGTTAACGTGGTGGCTGATGCTCTTAGCCGAAAAACGAGGAGCACGATGGCTAGTATGGCCTCAAGGGAATGGAAGATGATGGGAACGCTCAACAAATTTCGATTTTAACCAATATAATCAGAGGATGGAACCTATTTTTGTTTAACGGTGGCAACAGCAAATCTCCGTCAGCAAGTCGTGGAAGCCCAAAAGTATGACCAGGAATTCGAATTTATTCGAAAGCACCTGATTGCGAAGGAATCAAAGCTAGGATGGGCAATCAACAAGCATGGACAGTTGACCTACCAAGGATGACTTTTCGTACCTAATGTTGAGCATTTGAGAAAAGACATCCTGAGGGAGCATCACCAGTCACTTTTTGCTGTCCACCCCGAAGAGACAAAGATGTATCATGATTTGAAGAGGCAATATTGGTGGAGTGGTATGAAGAAAGATGTAGCAAGTTTTGTGGCCAAATGCCTTACCTGTCAACAAGTGAAAGCTGAGCACCAAAGACCAAGAGGAACCCTCCAGCCTCTGGAGATACCTCAATGGAAATGGGACCACATCACCATAGATTTTGTCTATGGATTACCGAAATCACCAGCGGGACACAACTCCATTTGGGTAATCATAGATCTCCTCACCAAATCAGCACACCTCCTGCTAGTTCGAACTTTCGAGAAGCCAGAGACCCTAAGTTAGAAGTACATTCAAGAAATCGTACGTCTTCATGGAATTTTGCTATCCATCGTGTCAGATCGAGATTCATGTTTCACCTCACAATTCTAGCAGAGTTTGCAAACTTCTTTAGGAACGGAGCTTTACTTCAGCACCGCCTTTCACCCACATACTGGTGGGCAATATGAACGTACAATTCAGACACTAGAAGACATGCTTTGAGCAGGCGTGATGGACTTCAAGGGACACTTGGAGAAACACTTACCATTGGTCGAGTTTACTTACAACGACAGCTATCAATCTAGCATTGGCATGCTGCCATATGAAGCCCTCTACGGAAGACCATGCCATTCACTGATTTGTTGGACTGAAGCAGGAGAAAATGCACTTCTTAGACTAGACTTAGTGCAAGAGACCACCGAGAAGATTCGACTCATTCAGCAACGAATAGCCACCGCACAGAGCTGATAAAAGAGCTATGCAGATCAACGACGAAGGCCGCTACGATTTGAAGTAGGAGACCATGTATTCCTAAAGATTCAACCACGAAGACGGGTGATACACTTCGGCCAGAAAGGAAAGCTAACTTCAATATATATTGGAGCTAGATAATAAGAACCTAAGTCGCTACATGAACAAGGAAAAACCTTAAGTAACTTAAAACCCTAATTTTGACCTGAAATCCCTAAAGGAGACCAAATACTCAGAGGCAAAACTCTAACACTTAGAAAAGTCTCAGAAGAGCTTAAATTAAGTAAATAATATAAACTAATAAATTAAAAATCAAAATTTCTCATAAATAAGGTAAAATGACCATTTTACTCATAGTACAGCAAAAAGTCTAAAAAATTTTAAAATTTGACACATGGACACCCAAAATTAAATATTTATATACAATTGATTAATCAAATATAAAATAACAACAAAAATAACCAAATTGCCCTTGCATAGCCGGCCACCTAGGAATTTGTGCTTAAAAAGTTACTGTGTCTTTTTAAGCTTAAAAATGATAAAAAGATGTATAAATTAAGTATTAATTTGATCCAATACTTTTTATATAATTAATATATATACCAATATAATAATATAGGCCAACCAAAGTAAATAAATAATTATTTAAAGTCTCTACACAATAAATAAGTCAAAAAAGCAATTCTAGTCAAACTAGCTTAATTTAGTTTAAAAGTCTACACTTATTTATTTAATTGTTATCAAAATTATGATAAATCATGAAAAGACTAAATTAATTATAAATACATTAATATAATAGGTTTTAATAGGTTTAGATACCAAAAAAGTACATAAAATTAATATTTTATGCATTTATATTCACAAAAATGTCCAAAATACAAATTAAAACCTAAATTAATTACCAATCAGCTTTTTAGTCTCCCAAATACTGTAAAGCTAAAATTATATCTACCCCAAAACTGATTTTGTAAGCCTCAAGCCCTCCCACCTCCCATGCAACCAATAATTGTCCAAGAAAATTTAAAATTTAAATTTAAGAAATAATTACACTCCATTGCATTTTTATCTATAAAAACAAGACCCTAACCTTCACTCTCCTTCATGTATTTCAGCTGAGAGGTGAGAGAGAGAGGGCCACCCAAAAATCTCTAAGTGTTTACAAAGAAAGAAAGAGAAAAGAAGGAAGAAGGAAAGAAGGAAAGAAGGAAAGAATGAGGAGTTAAAAGGAGCATGGAGCAAGCATTAAAACCAAGTCCATTTCTTCTTCGACCATTTTGAGCATCAAAAAATGTAAGCAATTCTCTTAAACCTTCTGATATTCTTTCTCAAGATACCTCTCAATCCATCTCTATAACAAATTCTAAGAAAAAGAAATGAAGAATAACTCAAAAAGGCGTTATAGATGCAAAAAGTAGAGTGCTAGGGCAAGATTGTACTTTGTATGTGTTTGCATGTGTGTGTTTTTAAGTTTTATAGTTTAAACATGTTCTGAAGTTTTAATTTATATGAGTTTAAGACATGTATGCAAAGAAAACACATCAAGAATGCACACAACACGCTAAGCAACTAAAACCCTAAGGGCCCATTTGATAACCCGGACTGATTAGATTGGATTAGTAGTGAGGGTAAATTGGTAATGAAGTGGGATTAGTAGTAAGGTGGGATTAATTTTTTTGTATTTGAATTGAGTGGGATTAAATAACGGACTAGATAATGATTTACTATTGTATTAAGTTAATTTATTTTAAAATTAACTTAAATAAATTAATAAGTTAAATTTTATGTTATTGTTAAATTTTATGTTATTTATTTTAATATTTTAATATTTCTTATTATTTTTTAAAAATTTTAAATTCAATCCTTATTCCAATCAGTCCTAATCCCACACCTCCCCGCTCGCTAATTATCTTTTATTTGGCGGACTAATAGTCCGAATTAGTTCGTCCGGACTATTAGTCAGAAGGCTTAACAAACGCGGTATTGAACTATACTCTGGACTAATAGTCCGGACAGACTATTAATCCACCAAAACAAACATGGCCTAAGTTACCTAATTTTCTGGACTTATTTACTTTCTGTCACCAACTTTAAAACACCATGACTAATTTTATAAAAATAATCTTAATGTGTTTTTTATGTCCAGACTTAGCGTGCTGAGTTATCTTTTATACAAAATTGGTTTGAAGTGGTTTCGATATGTAGAACTCCAGATATCTCATTTTTGCCAAAGAGGGTAAGATCTTGACCATTCTAAGTTGCAGTCTAAGTGGCAGACTGAAAAATCTTAAGTTAGAGTGAGAACAGAGCTTAGGTCAAAACATAAATCTTGTAGAGGACGTATTTATATTTCTTTCCACAAAAAATGAGCTAAAAATATGAAGTCTTGGTAGGTCAAATCCCTTCCCAAAATCACTGTTGAGGTTCAGTGACTGGCAAACCTCTCTGTCACACATTTTTGTGAGACCCAAAATCTAACTTTTTAGAAGCCACATCCGAAAGTGGTAAATATAAAAAATATATCTAACATATTAAAATAATTATTGAGCAAAAATCATCCAAAAATACCCTCAGATGATACTCCAAAAGTTTTGAGCATTCTCTGTTTAAAACGCATTCTGCAAACCCTTTTTAGGCTAATTGAGCCCTTTTTATAAATTGGCTAAAATCTCAAACTTTTTCCAAATAACTTACCTTAACACAAAATATAAATCTTGTATGGGACACCCTAAACTAACAGCTCACCAAACATCAGAGTTATAGCCCTTGAATTGATGCCCCAAAACCATGGCCAACAAAAGCCTAATTCCTATTATTTTTTTATATAAAATGCTGAAGGGTTTTTACTAAAATAAAATAAATGACATTTTTACTTTAGGAAATGACCTTAGTGATAAATATGAAAATTATAGAAAATATTGTTATCTAATTGATGTTAAAATTTTAGAAATTAAATCAATGTCTAAGTGCTTCGAAACACTGTCGCAACTTTAAAATTAGCAATTAAACTTGTACCTAAAATTGGCTAAGTGTTCGAATAATGTGTTACTTATGAGACTTGAATATGTGAACCTTATATGAACTTTATGAGTAATTAGTGTATGAAAATGATGCATTTGATAAAATGAACTTATGCTAATAGTCCGATTCTATGTCACCTAAGTTATGATTATGTTTCGTATACTTGTACTTGATGCTTTAGGAAGTTGTACCATGTGCCATGTTATGTTTATATACCATGCAATGATTAATTGTACACGAGAGACATATTACACGTCATGGGCATTCCTCCATTTCATCTTGGGTTATCGTAGCTCCCTTCATATTTTTCGATTGGGTTGAGTAACATGGAAATCAATTATTCAGTGGTTGTGGATCTAGGACGTCTCTGGTTGCCATATTTGATATTGAATTGGAGATTTTTATTATAAAAGAGGGATTTAGGCACCATGGGTTTGTCACTAGCTTTAATTAGACTTTGGGTTGACGCTTAACAAGCATCCTACTACTTAATGTGGGATCGGTTGGCCCGTATAAGGGTGGCTGATAACTGGGTGGCCCATCCCCACGCCGTTTTTATTGAGTAAAATGGTTGAGGCATGTAGCCAAGCCAAGCGTTTACCTTTTGCAACGAGGTTAGGATTGATTAAGTGATCAATATACCATCAAGTCCTCTATGTAATTCCCGATATGGAATTGATGATACTGTTCTGGAAGTACTTGGGGTTGGGTATTTGCATTGCATTCATCTACATCGCGCACTCACAGTTATGTTCTTATATGTGCTCATCTTGTTGAAAATGATAATTTACCTATATCTTTGTTCCCTTAACTTTGCATTGGGTGCTATACGATATGTATTGTAGAATATTTTGTTGTGAGTTTATTAGACGGTTTAAAAAATTTGCCTCTAGGTTTCGGCTCATGGCATTCGTGCCACAGGTGAAGAAGAATAATAATAATTCGAGAAAGGCGCGTTTGTTAAGGAGGGAGACTTTGAAGAAGAGGGAGAGTGGCAGGAGAAGGTTAATCCCAATGACATAGTTTGAAGATGTAGGATAGTTACTTTTGATCTTTTGTTTAGTTTTCTACGGACATAATGTAACTTTTGTTAAGTTTTTTGGATGATTGTACTTATTAAGTATTTTAAACAATTTCTGAACCGTTAATGATGTAGTAGTTATTTTATATATCTATAAATTTTCGGCTAGAATATGTCCTATATTTATGGTTACATATGTCCCGACATGCTCGGGGAACGGGGTGTCACATGGCCTGGTGCTGAGACAGTTATCTTGAGTGTAATATATCTAAAGGTTGTTTGCGTTCAACCATAGCTTCGGAGATGGGTATGTTGTTTGCCCAGGGGAACGATGTGTGGAGTAATAAGGTTCCGCAGTATATCGTGTGATTTGGGTGGCCTAGAACGATAGATGAGAAACTGTGGGTTAAGATGTCGGTGATAGACGTGTGCCTAGGGAGCAGAAGCATGGGAGGCATCTGTATGGTCGTAGAAGTTATTAGTAACTTTGGATGAAAGGACTCAGAATTGGGTTTTCTTTGTTTGATACCATGTGTTTTCTATGTGAGTTGCTTAGACAATGGGCTCGAAACTGTGACATGGCTGAGACTTGCCTAGTGGGAGTTAGGTTAGCGAAGCACAACCTTGTGAAGTGAGGTCTTGGCGCAATGGGATGAGTTGTATAAGTATGAGAATTCGATGTTTGAGAAGCCGTGGTTGGTATGACCTATTGAGACTGACGTGGTGGTTTAGTTTGGAATGGAAGGGTTGCGATGAGTCCTATAAAGAAGAAATTGCTAAGTGTAAGAGACAAATCTTGGTTGGTTACTTGACGAATAAGCCTTGAGCTTAAGTACTTTGCTATTGTGGGTTCAAGGGATCGATGGACGTGTTATGAGTTTGGGGTTAACGTCGGGTGGCGGTGATTATGTTTGATTTGAGATTATTCTATAGATATAAAATCAATGATTTGAGGGTGAGGCGTTGAGTTATATAGTGATGTGCTGTTGCACGAGAGATATGATTATGTTTGGGTAGGTTAGTGGATACCTATGAGACATTTTGTCTGGGTGGCATATCTGGTCTAAGTGATTCGATGGGGTCAGGTGACTGTGTTGATTCTGTGGCTATGATGCCGAATTAGTTTTCGATTGTGTGGAATTTTGTCTCGAACAATGGTGTGGTACCTACTGTTTATCTAGGGTGAGAATTATGGTTCGTGATGGAGGATTGAATAGAGGACGAAGGTTTAGATGAAGTGCGTTCTTGGGTATTCTAGGTGAATTAAGTGAGCTTTTCTCTTGAATTAGGTGTTTATACCGTCGCTCATGGATGAGCATTTTGTCAGCTTCAGTGACGGCGTTGTTAGCATCAGTAGGATAACGATGTGGTTTCAAAGTGGGTGGTCATCAGTTAATCATCAGAACTGGAGTGAGGATTGTGTGTGAAACATGGGACTTTATGAGATCAGTGTTGGAGTTCGTCGTCCTGTGTTTGAGCCAGCATGTGGCAATGAGAACGGGGGTAGTAGTCTTTATTTCCTAGAATAGAAAGTGTTTCAGACCAGGTTCCATAGTAGACTGGCCTCGTGTTATGCTAGACTGGCCTCGTGTTATGCGTTTATCACTGGAGTGGATTGTATTTGGTGAGAGTTATGTATCGAGGTTTTGGCAATGTGAGTTGGATCGCGATATGATGTTTTATGGATGACAGTAGTACCAGTGGAGAACTTTGTAGTGGTGTTTGGCTTGAGATTCAGTATTGAATTTCAGGGACAAAATTCCTAAAGGGGAGAAAGTTGTAACGATCAGGTATGTGTTTATTTTGTTCATCCTTGTTTTCCTGTAGGAGAAGAGACAGAATTAAAGTTTAGTATGGGAACTATAAAATTCTATTCATTAATGAAGGAACTCATGGTATGTGAAATGTAATTGAGATACGTGATAATAAATGACAACAAGATTTTGATGAAGATTTGTTAATCGATATAGCTTATTAGTTTAAAATCATGGGACATGGGACAGAATATAGTTGTAGATGTGGAACTTGACATATAATATTTAGATATTAAATTAGAGTGGAGAATGAGTTTTGGGAGCTACTATTTAAAAGAAGAAAGTAAACACAATAGGAGGCAAGGCAAACAAAGACCTAATGTAATCTCAACTTTTCTAGAAGCATGAGAGAGAGAGAGAGAGAGAGAGAGAGAGAGAGAGAGAGAGTTATAAAAATCAAAGATGGGTTCCTAAACCCCCCATTCCCATTGGTATCCCCTTTCCTCATTTCCTTCTTCTCTTTTTTTTCTTTTCCCATAGAAATTGAGTGTAAATCTTGAGACCTAAATTCTCTTGCCACAAAAAAAAAAGAAGAAGAAACGGAGGCATAATTGAAAGTGATCAAGGGAGAAGCTAAAGCTTTGGAGCTCAAGAAGAGGAATTGAGGCTTCAAGGAGAATCCCAAGTGCCGAAAACCCTAGCTAGGTGGAGGTGTTTGGAGTAATCTCAAGCGTTTAGGTGATTCGAGGTAGGATTTAGACTAACCATTGATGAATTACTTTGATTTGCGTTGATTTTCTATAGATTTTGTGAACCCTTAGTTTTATTATTGAAAATTGAATATTTGAAGTCTAAATTCTTGAATTGTTAGGGTTAAAAACATGGGGTTGAGTTCTAGAGTGAGATCGGTATTGTTAAGGGTTATATTAGTCCAAGGATTTTTTATATTGATTTTGATGATTTTCATAAATTTATTTTCTAAGAATAAATGGATTTAAAATGATAATATTTTATATTTTCAAAAAGAAAGTGTTAACACATCTTGAACAAATGAGCTGATACCTTTAGTATGAGTTGATACCTTTAGCCAAAACACATCTTGAACAAATGAGTTGACACATTTAGCCAAAAGAAATTACTTATCTCTCAAAATGATTAAAACACTTAAGTATTCTTAAAAGAGAATATTTTGTGTTAAACTCAATTGAAAATTAAGTCAAACACTTTTAAGACAAAAAATACTTGAAGCATATCAAGTGTGTCAACACCTTTGAACAAATAGTTTGACATCCTAACAGTTTTATGAAATTACTTTCAAGAATAAAAAATTAGTGTCACACAAATAAGTTTTGTATCGACACAAATAAGTTTTGTATCAATACAAAAGAGCCGAAACTCTTAGGACTCAAAATGAGTCGACACAATTTGAATTTGTATCGACACAAAAGTGATTGCTCACTTTTGGTATCCAAAATTTTGAGTTGATACAAATATCAAATGTGTCGACACAAAAGAACCGAGGCCATCTACAGATTTCAGGTGTCAACAAAAAATTGAAGATGAGTAGACACAAAAGTCCCGAGCCCACGTAAAGAAATTTAGTGTCGACACCAAAGTCTAAAAATGTCGACAAAAATATACCGAGAATTCCTGTAAAATTTAGTGTTGACACAAAAGGTAAAATGAGTCGACACAAATAGTCCTGTCCCAGATGCTGAAGTTCAAATGAGTCGACAGTAGATCCAAAAATGTCGACACCGTTGTGTTCGTGAGAAAGATTGCAGAATTTGTGTCGACACCAGATCCAAAAGTGTCGACACCGTTGTGTTAGTGAGAAAGATTGCAGAATTTGTGTCGACACCTCAGAAAAATTGTGTCGACTCAATCACTTGAAGATCCCTGCCCTAGGCATTTTGTGTCGACACCAAAGGCTTTAGTGTCAACACCTGCAATGCAAATTCAAATTTGCGGCAGACTTCAACGGTTGGATTTTTGGCATTTAATGCCCTCACCTACCTCCAACGGCCATGAATGCACAAAAGCTTATATAAGGAGTAACTTCTCAGCATTTAATCTCTCTGAAGACTTACAATCACTGTTCTATTGCTTGAATCAAATTTAAAATCCTCAAGCTCTCATTTATTGCTGAAACTCCAGCTCTTGTTCCTCATCTCTCTTTACATTCTCATTTATTGTAAATTAATTTCTATAAAAAGATTGAGTGTTTCTCATTAATACTCTTCATTTATTGTATTCAAGGGTGAGTCACCCTTTACCCTTTGAATGAGTGAGTAAATCTCATCAAATAAAAGCTCAAGAGAGATTAGAAAAAAATATGAAATTATTTTCATATGATCTTCTTGAAGCTGATATAAGCTTTTGAATGTGCATGTAAGCATTCGATAACTCAAGCGAAATCTTGAAATTATAAAGGTTTGGAATGTGCCCGTGAAGCATTCTATATAGTGAAAATATTCAAGAAAAAACTTGAGGAGTGGACGTTAGCTTGGAAAAAGCCGAATCACTATAAATTCTCGGTGTTCGATTCAATCTCTCTATCCCTAACCTTTTTAATATTTGGTTTGCTTTAATCCTTATCTCAATTGACTGCATCAGACACTCCGCAACAAAATAGTGTAGCAGAAAGACGGAATAAGACTCTTATGGAGATGGTAAGGTCAATGATGCGTTATTTAGGATTACCTGATTCGTTTTAGGGACTCGCATTTGAGACAACAGCTTATATTCTAAACTTGGTACCTTCTAAGTCAGTACCTTCTACTCCCATAAAATTATAGACCGGGAGCAAACCTAATCTAAGACATATTCGGATTTGAGAGTGTCTAGCACATGTGCTGAAAGGGAAGGCGGGTAAGTTAGAATCGAGGACAAAAGTCTATTTTTTTGTCGGGTATCCCAAGGGAACGAAGGGTGATTTAGTTTATAATTCTAAGAATCAGAATGTCATTGTTGGCACTAATGCCCGATTCTTAGAAGAGAATTATATTATAGATCACAGGCCCAAAAGTAAAATTAATATGAAAGAAATGAGAGAAAATACTAGTAGAACGGAAGAAGAATCACAAGTCACTAATATCCCATTGCCTCATTGTAGTGGGAGGATTATCAAGGCAGGTTCTGATCCTAAACAGGGTGCTACCATTAACATGCCAGATGAGCATGTGGGTAATGGTGCACAGGGTTCAAATTCTGCATAGTGCGTTACTGCTAGTACACAGACGCAGGTAGTGTTTCGTCGTAGTGGGAGAGTTATTCATCAATTCAATCGGTATATGTTCTTGGGAGAGTTCTTTGACAAGATTTCGATAGAACTAGATACCGAACCCTATAACTACAATAAAGCACTATAAAGACAACGATGCTAATATTTGACAAAAGGCTATGAATTCAAAGATAGAATCTATGTATACTAATTAGGTCTGAAAACTTGTAGAACCACCAAAATGGATAAAATCTATAAGATACAAGTGGATCTACAAGAAAAAGAGAGAAGCATACGAGAAGGTTGAAACCTTCAAAACTAGGCTTATTGCAATAGGGTTCACTTAGAAAGAAGGGATCGATTATGAGGAAACTTTTTCGTCGGTAGCTATGCTTGAGTTTATCCAAATTCTCTTATCCATTGTGGCTCATTTCTATTACAAAATTTGAAAAATAGATGTCAAGACGGCTTTCCTTAATGAAAGTCTTGACGAGTGTATTTATATGGTACAACCAAACGGTTTCATAGGAAAAGGCCAATAGCACATGTTGTGAAAACTTAAAAGATCAATTTATGAATTTAAGTAGGCATCAAGATCTTGAAATACTCAGTTTAATCAAATCATAAAGTCTTATGATTTTGATCAAAGTTTAGATGAGTCCTGTGCGTATAAGAAGCATGACGAAAGTGTGATAGAAGCGTGGTGGTCTTTCTAATACTTTATGTAGAAGATATCTTGCTCATTGGAAACGATGTGGGGGTGTTATCTTTGGTAAAAGTATGGTTATCTGTGTAGTTCGATATGAAGAACTCGGGAGAAGCCAGTCACATTTTTGGGATCAAGCTTTTGCAAGATCGAAAACAAAGGATATTGGGCTTATCACATGCAAAGTATATCGATGGCGTCCTTACTCGTTTTAGCATGCAGAATTTCAAAAAGAGTTTCTCCCATTCAGGCATAAAATCACTCTATGCAAGGATTAATGTCCTAAGACACCTAATGAGATAAAAAAGATGAAGGCAGTTCCTTATACTTTAGCAATAAGAAGCCTAATACATGCTATGTTTTGTACTAGACCCGACATCTGCTTTGCCGTTAGCATGGTTAACAGATATCAGTCTAACCTAGGGCAGGAGAATTGGATTACAGTAAAGAATATAATCAAGTACTTGAAAAGGACTAAGAATTATACGTTAGTTTACCAGGCAGATAGTCTAGTAGCTTTGGGGTACATAGACTCGAACTTCTAGTCAGACAAAGATTCTCGTAAGTCTACCTTAGGGTATGTGTTTACCTTAGGAGGTAAAGCTATTAGTTTGAGGAGTATCAAGCAGTCCTGCATTGCTGATTCCACCATGGAGGTCGAGTACGTGGTAGCTTCTAAAGCAGCCAAGGAGGTCATTTGGCTTAGGAACTTCCTATTGGATCTAGATGTGATGCCTTTAGTTCAGTTGGCTATTACACTTTATTATGACAATAGCATAGATGTTGTAAACTCGAAAGAGGCAAAAGTCCACAAGAAAGAAAAGCACATTGAGTGTAAGTATCACCTAATACGAGAAATCGTACAGAGGGGTGATATTGCTGTATCCAAGATTGCATCAAGAGATAACCTTGTAGATTATTTTACAAAGAGCCTATCGGCTAAGACTTTCGACAGTCATGTAGAGGGCATGTGAGTCAGATGTATGGCGGTATGATTTTAAGTATAAGTGGAAAATTGTCAGGATTGTATATTAAAAATATGAGTTTTTTTTTGTTTTAATATTTAATTTAATTTTAATAAAATTATTATTTTTATTTTATGAGAATCTTAATGAGCAATTAATGCAATATTATTTCTTTAAATGTTATGCATAAATGTCATTTATTCTGTACAGTATTTAATCTGGTCTGTATAGTACGGCTTGCACATAGAAGACTAAATTATAGGTTCTTGCCGAATATAAGTTTTTGTGCACAGTTTAGATGGAATTAGATAAACCATCGGTACGCCTGTAGCACAGAGTTTTAGTAGGCATGTTTTGGATACGGGGAACAGATTATAGCGTTGTTTATTGTTCCGACTTGCTGTGTTAGTATACTTTGTGTGTATTAAACAGGACTACATAGGGGTAATTAGTTTTATACTGACTATATAAATTAATTCACACCCCAAGGTTATTATGAGTGCTTATACTCTTAATCCCGAAATAATTATTATTTTCATATATTTAATATTATTTGTCTTGATTCATTAGAGGGTGCGATCTTTTATGGGTCTATAGTCCCGGTGAGTTTGATAGCGGTATTAATTATATGGTGAATATTAATTATTGACAGAATCTATGTCCCGATTGTTCATGAGCATGGAGGTTGGACCTTAGGATTAACTTGTCTTGCCTTTGAGCGTTTGGATTAACAAATTTGGAAGCCAAGTTAGAAATGCGTTTGGCTGATGTACTTTTTAGCAAGGAGTCTGAGCAATTTACCCAAATTGACTTGTCACTCTTGTTAGTGCTCCTCGGTACGTGGAATATTTTTACATGATTTTTGAATGCATAAGTGTTAGCAAGACTATGTGAACATTCATTTAGTGATAACATAATGACTTGAGCTTTATGTTAATATGTTTTATAATTTCTTTGGTATAAAAGTTATGCTTTCAAGACGAGGACAAGGCCGTGGTCGTGTTCTAGGCCATGGGGATGCACCAATCCTTGATGTCAGGGATGCTTATGTCCCCCAGGAACTCATAGACGAGATAGAGTTCCTACGTGAGATGATGACTTTCATGCGCCAGTTAGCTGAGTTCACTGTTGTAGACAAACTGCAAAGATCATTGATTTGAATACGATTTTTTCGATAAAAAAATACTTAATGGGCAATTGCCAAAACAGGCTCTAGTTTAAAATATTTTGATGTCAAACGATCAAAATAAAATCCGTAATCTCAAAGTTAGATTCAAGATTATACCTTTCAAAATCTGGAAGAATAATTTCGATTATACCAATAACTACGAATGTGAATCCTTCGAGTTGAAGCCCGATCAAGCCTTCTACTGTATTTTCGGATGCGAGTTACGAACGTAGAGTGGGCTACGATCTATCGTGATCTTGAACCTACTAATCTAACTACCTAGAATTTACGTGAAAATCCTAATTTAATAATGAATGTCAAATGTAGGCTAGGGTTAGCATAACCGCACATATATATAGGGTTACAGTAGGGACCCGTAAAGTAAATATGACTTGTGCTTCTAATGTAATTATGAAAATTCGCCTGCTTCTGAGACAATTTTTATAAAAACATAAATTAAAATTCATTCCACCAAAGAATCATAATTGCACTCCCAGCGATATTCTCAAATTTGATTATTCGAGCTTTTGTTATTAAATGCTTAACCCATTTTCTCATGCTAAGATTCTCGATATCTGTCAATTAAATTAAATTACTGACAATTTAATTTAATCGACTTCTTAAAATTCCTTAATCACTTGTGCTTAACCAATTTAACGGTCGAATAATAAAATCCAGCTACAGGGCTTGGCATGGTCAAAACTTATAAACTTCCTTAAGGGGTATCGTCAATCCCGAACAATTGGGACGTGGATTTCGTCAAAAATTAATATTCGCCATATATTTAATATCGCTATCCAACTCACTATGAATATTGTTCCGTAAAAAATCACACCCACTAATAAATCAAAATAACGAATATTAAATATACGCGAATAATAATTATTTCAGAATTAAGAGTATAAGCACTCATAATAACCTTGAGGTGTGAAGCAATTTATATAATCAGTGTAAAATTAACCAGCTCAATATAGTCATGTTCAATACACAAATTGTACTAGTACAGAGAGTCAGAATAATAGACAACACTATTATCTGTTCTCCGTAACCAAGATAGGCTTACTAAAACTCTGTGCTACAGTCATACCGATGGTTTGTCTAATTCCATCTAAACTGTGAATCGTAAACTTAAACTCTGCAAGAACCTATAATCTGGTTTTCTGCGTGCAAAACCGTACTCTACATATTAGATTAAATACTATATAGAATAAAGGACATACATGCGTAATATTAAAGAAATAATATCGCATACATTGCTCGTTAAGATTTTCATAAAATAGAAAATAATTTTATTAAAAAATAAAATAAAATACTAAAACCAACAAAATCTATGGTTTCTTAGTATACAACCCTGACACTCTCCCGCTTTTACTCAAAATTATACTACCATACATCTGACTCTCATGCCCTTTACATGACTATCAAAAGTCTTAGCCGGTAGGCTCTTTGTAAAAGAATCTGCAAGGTTGTCCCCTGATGCAATCTTGGTCACAACAACATCGCCTCTTTGTATAATTTCTCGTATCATGTGATATTTACGCTTAATGTGCTTTCTTTTCTTGTAGACTCTTGACTACTTCGAGTTTGTAACCGCTCCGCTATTGTCATAATAAAGTGTAATAGCTGACTGAACTGAAGGCACTGCATTTACATCCAACAGGATGTTTCTGAGCCAAACGGTCCCCTTGGCTGCTTTAGAAGCTGCCACGTACTCGGCCTCCATGGTGGAATCAACAATACATGACTGCTTGATACTCCTTTATTTGATAGCTCTACCTCCCAAGGTAAACATATATCCTGAGGTTGACTTACGAGAATTTTTATCTAATTGGAAGTCTGAGTCTATGTACCCCAAAGGTATTAGACTATATGCCTGGTAAACCAACATATAATCTTTAGTCCATTTTAGGAACTTGATTATATTATTTACCACAGTCCAATGCTCCTTCCTTGGGTTAGACTGATATATGCTAACCATGCTAACGGCAAAGCAGATATTGCGTCTAGTACAAACTATAGCATACATTAGGCTTCCTACTACCAAAGCATAAGGAACTGTTTTCATCTTCTCTACTCAATAGGTGTCTTAGGACACTAATCATTGGATAGAGTGATTCCATGCTTGAAAGGGAGAAACCCTTTCTTAGAATCCTGCATGCTAAAACAAGAAAGAATTTTATCAATATACTTTGCTTGTGATAAGCCCAACATCCTTTGTTTTTTATCTCGTAAAAGCTTGTTCCCAAGGATGTGATTGGCTTCTCCCATGTTTTTCATTTAGAACTACCCAGATAACCATATTTTTATCGAAGATAACATCTCCACATCGTTTTTGATGAGCAAAATATCATCTTCGTAAAGTACTAGAAAGACCACCACACTTTTATCACGCTTCTTGTATATACAGGACTTATTTGGACTTTGATTAAAATCATAAGACTTTATGGCTTGATCAAATCGAGTAATCCAAGATCAGTAATCCAAGATCTTGATGCCAACTTAAATATATAAATGGATCTCTTAAGCCTGCACAACATGTGCTTCTAACCATTTGCTATGAAATCGTTTGATTGTACAACATAGATACACTCGTCGAGATTTCAATTAAGGAAAGCTGTCTTGACATCCATTTGCTAAATTTTGTAATCGAAATGAACGAAAATGGATAAGAAAATTCGAATAGATTTAGCATGACTACCGACAAAAAGATTTCCTCATAATCGATCATTTCTTTCTTAGTGAACCCTTTTGCAACAAGTTTAGTTTTGAAGGTTTTTACCTTCTCGTCTACTCTTCTCTTCCTTTTGTGGATCCACTTACATCCGATGGGTCTTATCCCTTTAGGCGGTTCCACAAATTTTTAGACTTGATTAGAATACATAGATTCCATCTATGAATTCATAACATTTTGCCAAAGATTTGTATCTTTGTTCGGGAGTGCTTCGTTACAAGGTTCGATATCCAGTTCTACCGAAATATTGTCAAAAGTCTCTCCCAAGAATATTTACCGATCAAGTTGATGAACAATCATCTCATTACGACGAGGCACTACCTGTGTCTGTGTACTAATAGTAATGCGTTGTACAAAATTTGAACTATGTACACCATTACCCTCATGCTCGTCTGGCATGTTAATGGTAGCACCCTAATCTATTTCAGGATCTGCACATGTCCCAATAATCATCTCACTACGACGAGATAATGGGATATCAGTGACTTGTGGTTCCTCTTCCGTTGTACTGGTATTTCCTCTCAATTTTTTTAAAATAATTTTACTTTTGAGCCTGTGGTTCGTAATATAATCATCTTTCAAGAATTAGGTATTGGTGCTAACAATGACCTTCTGATCCTTTGGATTATAAAATAAATTACCTTTCGTCCCATTGGGATTCTCAACAAAGAAATAGACTTTTGCCATCGATTTCAAGTTACCTGCGTTCTCTTTCAGCACATATGCTGGACACTCCAAAATCTGAATATGTCTCAAACTAGGCTTGCGCCCGGTCCACAATTCTGTGGGAGTATAAGGTACTGACTTAAAATGTATCGAATTCAGAATATAAACTGCTATCTCTAATGCAAGTCCCTATAACGAATCGGGTAATTCTAAATAACTCACCATCGACCTTATCATCTCCACAAGAGTCATATTTGTTCTTTCTGTTACACCATTATGCTGCGGAGTGCTCGATGTAGTCAACTGAGATATAACCTCTTTTGATGACAAGTTGTCCCTAAACTCTCCAAAAAGGTACTTGTCACTACAGTCGAATCATAGTGATTTGATACTTTTATCGAAATGCTTTTCTGTATCCGCCTTAAATTCTTTGAATTTCTCAAAGTATTCAGACTTATGGTACATTAGGTAAATGTATCCATACCTTGAGTAGTCACCAATAAAACTGACGAAATACTCAAAAATACCTCTAGCCTAGATAGTCACAGAATGAAAGTGCCTCGACTACAAAAAAAAATTACACTTTTAGCGACCACTTTTGGTGACTAACATTGATTTTGGTCGCTGAATACAAAACAATTGGCCACCATATTATCGTTGGTCGTAAAATATACAAATATTGATGACCATTATTCGTTGGTCGTGGAATATACCACAATTGGCGACCATAGTTTTGAATTTGGTCGCTAACAATACTTTTACTGCAACCAAATCTAATATTAGTCGCCAAAGGTTTGGCTGTAGAATGAAAAAATAGGTAAGTATCTTTTTGTGACTAAGGCTTGGTCACCTAAAAAACTCATAATTGGCGGCCAAAAGACTTTTGTTGCTACAGCTCACTTTTGACTATCAAATTTACTTTTTTGTCACCAAATATTTTGGTGCTAATGGAAAAAAAAGCGAAAAAACATATTGGCGCTATGACTTTTCATAACTAAAAACAATGTTGGTGGTGCAAAGAATTCGGTGGCGACCATTTGACATGTGGTCGTCAAATAGTTAGGTGCCAACCGCAGGAAAAGCATTTTGACCACCAAAAAATATTTGTCGCTAACGCGTACTTTTGGCAAACAATTCTAAAGAAAATTTCATTCAAGCATTCAAGGAATTACAAAATAGGAATTACACCCAAATCTCATTCAAGCATTCATAATATGAAACCTTGGCTTCATGGTCTTACAACACAAATGTTTAATTACAAAACCATGCACTATCAATTTACATGATCCAAAAATTAAGTTACAACATCTCATAACCCAAGATTACATGGTTTAAAACCAAAAGTACATGACTAAAGATTTTACTTTCTTTAACTTAACAAAAAATCATCTTTATCCTCATCATACATTGGAGCCCTCTCCAACGCCGGAAAACATTTTTAATCTAACAACGTGAGTCGAAACCCAATAAATATAGACTAACAAAGGTAAATGTATGGCATGTATTCATCAATTATATGAATAGCTGAAGCAACACATAGATTGTAAACTAATTTTCTTCCAAAATCACAAGTATTCATATAATTTACATAAGCTCAATGGTTTGGAAACATTAAAACTCATTTTGTTTTCCAATAATCTTCCACATTCACAAATGATTTAACTATGTACTAAAATTGCCAGACAAGGACACGGTGACAATTATAATTTCTCGTTCTATTGACCTAGGTCAAAGCCACGTAAGGACCTATTAGGAAATCATAAGTTCTATAATTTGCCACAATAGCAAGCACTCATAAAGGCAACCACTTTATTTACGGGAACTAACCTAACGAAATGAAGCACCTAACTTGCGCAAATTTTTTGAATTTTTATCAATGAGCAATGTAAGCCCAAATACACAGATTATTCCAGTACATTGACTAAATCATTTTAAAACAACCAACTACACCATCATTTGTACAATCCAAAATCCATGGATTAAAACAATAAACATTTACACAATGTTCACAATTTCAAAACCTCATTTGAAATCATTAACTCAACTTTCAAGGTTATCTCCATCAACAAAACCAATATCGTTTTCATGCTTTACAAACAAAAATTAGGTTTTAAGCATAAGCATCTTCTCTCATAGCATTTTAATCATGTAAAAATACATTAAACTACATAATCCAAACATTTAACGCAACGCTTCCACCCACCAGAGTCTCTACACATAGTGTTGCCCAGCGTGTTTATCTCTTGCCCTAATGCAGATGCAAACGCAGACGATATGAATGAATGCGATGCTCTTGCCTCGCACTCTCCTTGGAGGCATAACTTCTATATGAAAGAAATTATACAACCTATCAACATAGAGTTCAATTTAAAATCTTGTTGCCAATGAATGTTAATCTTACTCATGTTAACACTTAGCATTCAAAGATCATATAAACACATTCTACATACCAATGAGTACCAACAAGAGTGACATGTCAATCTAGGTAACCCACTCAGATTCCTTGCTAGAAATCAAGTCAGTCAAACGCGTTTTTAACTCGGCCTCCAAGTTCGTTAATCTAGACTCTCAAAGGCAAGACACGTCAATCTCAAAGTCCAACCTCTATGCCCACGTACAACACATAGTTCACATGCAATCACATTTCATCATACTCATGTCATTGAAACATATTAACACATGCATATCAAGCACACGCAACTATCCTCACTATGTGATGCAACTACTCTCCATGGTTCCTAGGTATTCAAATTTAGAGATTTGATATCAGTCTATCACGTCCCAAACTCCAAAGAGATAAACCGGAGGAAGAAGAAGGGAAAATTTTATGAAAAACTAAAGTATCTTCGACTCCTTAAGCCAAATGTCCTCTTTTTGATCCAATAATATGATAACAAACATAAAATATTAGAAAAGATGACCTCTGGGGCATCAATTTGGATATAAAAGTCACCTAAAAATGTTTAAAGACGAAGAAAATACATAAATTTTAAACAAGAACAAAATTTGAAATATAAAAAATATGACCACACAGACATACCGTTCGATCGGTCTATTGCTACTTGGAGCTTCTTCCTCTTGCAGAGAAGATACCGAGAGGTTGAAAAGATCGCTCGATCGGTCTGGCCCTAAAACACTTTTCTTTTTCAACCTTTTTGAAACTTCAACTCTCAAAACTTGTTTTCAAGCACATGGGAACTCAAGAGGTGATTAAAAGGCTACTTAAAACATGAGAAACAAGGTCCAAATACCACCAACAAGAAAAAAATATTGAGATATAAACTGAAAACCATCCGCAAACCCAAGAATTCAACTCTCAAACGAATAGGAACTCAAGGAATTACTCCAAACTTTCATTCACACATTCACAATATGAAACCTTGGCTTCATGGTCTTACAACAAAAATGTTTAAGTACAAAATCATGCATTATCAATTTACATGATCCAAAAATTAAGGTAGAATATCTCATAACCCAAGATTACATGCTTCAAAACCAAAAATACAAGACTAAAGATTTTACTATCTTTAACTTAACAAAAAATCATCTTTATCCTCATAATACTTCGGAGCACTCTCCAACACATAAAACATTTTTAATCTAACAACGTGAGTCAAAGCCCAGTAGATATAAACTAACAAAGGTAAATACATGGCATGTAATCATCAATTATATGAATAACTTAACCAACACATAGTTTTTAAACCAATTTTCTTTCAAAATCACAAGTATTCATATAATTTGCATAAGCTCAATGGTTTGGAAACAATAAAACTCATTTTTTTTTCAACAATCTTTCATATTCACAAATGATTTAACTATATACCAACATTGCCACACAAGGACACGGTAACAATTATAGATTCTCATTCTATTGACCTAGGTTCAGGCTACGCAAGAATTCACTAGAAAATCACAAGTTCTGTAATTCGCCACAATAATAAACACCTCTAAAGGCAATCACTTCATTTACGAGGACTAACCTGAATGAACAAAGTACCTAACTTGCGCAATTTTTTTAGATTTTCATCGAGTAGCAATGTAAGCCCAAATACAAGCATTGTTTCGGTACATTGACTAAATCATTTAAAAACAACCAACTACACCATCATGTGTACAATTCAAAATCCATAAATTAGAACAATAAGCATTTACATAATGTTCACAATTTCAAAACCTCTTTTGAAATCAATAACTTAACCTTCAAGGTTATCTCCATCAACGAAACCAATATCGTTTTCATGCTTTACAAACAAAAATTAGGTTTTAAGCATAAGCATCATCTCTCATAGCATTTTAATCATATAAAAATGCATTAAACTACATAATCCAAACATTTAAGCAACAATACTCTAGAATCTTACCTTTTGAGTTAAAAACTCGAAACTTTAACTACCCACGGAAACCCCAAAATTGTCGAAATCACTTTTCGTTCGGTAAGCTATGATTTCTTCGATGAGTAGAACGTTTTCTCCTTCTTATGGCGACGCTGAAATCCATGCTGAAGGCAACCGAAAAAGGGAGGGAAGCCATGGGTTTCAAGGTTTCATCAATGGAGTTGAGAGAGAGAGAGAGAGAGAGAGAGAGAGAGAGAGAGAGAAAGGTTTGGGTCTTTGGTTGGCTTCGTGGAGAAGCCAAGGGTGTGGGGCCCACACTCTACTTAACATTTACACAAATTTAATTTTTATTCTATGGTTGAGAGTGCAATTATGAATATTTAGTCAAATGAATTATAATTTATATTTTTATAAAATTATTTTTGGGTTGAGGTAGAATTTCATAATTATATTAGAAACCCGTGTCTTATTTACTTCATAGGTCCCTACTATAACCAATATATATGCTGTTATAAAATTTGACGCAATAATTCATTCTTATTCAGTCAGTGATTAGGTGGCTAGGGTTTTCACGATCTTTGAAAATTCTAAGTCTAATCAAGAAATTAAGTTTTGAAAAACACGATAGATCAAATTCCACACTTTATTCATGTTTGACATTCGTGAATACAGCAAAATGGTTGTGTCAAAAATTTGATTAAAAGTTAAAAAATCACGGTGGATCGTTGACTGAAAATTTTTACAACAATCAAAGTCATCCAACCAGATTTCGAAAGGTATAATCCTATAACTAAGTTTGAAAATATTACTAGGTTTTATTTTGATTGTTCGATATCAAAAGTTTTAATCTGGAGTCAGTTTTGGCATTTGCGCGTTCAGTTATTGTTTGACTAAAATTATAAATATAATATTAGGATCTTAGCAATTTGTCCTAACAATTGGTATGAGAGCTGTTTTTGATTATGTATAATTTTAGGATAAATTACACTTACACCCCATGTATTTAAAGGTAATAACACCGACACCCCTCTATTATTTGAAATATCACTGCCCTCCTCTACATTTTTATTTTTATAACACTTAGACCCCAAAACTAACTTCCGTTAACGGAAACACTGTTTCAGCAGTGCTTTTTTTTCTTTTGTTTTTTTTTTGTTTAATTACAAAATCTTGTTTAAAATTTTCTAATTAAAAAATAAAAACTTTCTAAATACAAAATAAGTAATATAAAATTTAATTTATTAATTTATTTTTATTTTTAAGTTTTTTATTTTG